>VMDO01020245.1:0-37968 GCA_007922755.1 Pedetes capensis | reverse complement strand
ATATAGTAAAAGATAGAGAAGACTTGGATGGGAAACTTAGATAGGAAGGGGGGAGGGGGGAAACATAGAGGAGGGTAAGGGATAACCTATATGAATAATGCTTATCAAATTGCATATATGAAAATTGTCACAACGAAAAGCATGTCAAAATGAATCACATTATGATGTACATTAAAAATTTCTAATAAAAAAAAAAAAAGAAGACTCCAGGCCCCTACAGTTTCACAGCAGAATTTTATCAAACATTCAAAGAGGAATTAATACCTATTCCTCTCAAATTATTTTGTAAAGTACAAAAGGAAGGACCACTCCTAAACTCATTCTACAAAGCCAGTATTACCCTGATACCAGAGCCAGGTATGGACACTTCAAAGAAAGGGAACGATAGGCCAATTTACCTGTTAAACATTGACACAAAATTCATCAATAAAATTCTGGCAAACCAAATTCAGTCACACATAAAAAAGATCATGGCGTACGATCAGTGGGCTTCATTCCATAGGTTGGTTCAACATATGAAAATCAATTAATGTAATTAAACATATCAAGAGACTTGCAGAGACAAATCACATGATCATCTCAATTAATGCTGAGAAAGCCTTTGACAAAATGCAATATCCTTTCATGATAAAAGGCCTGGAAAAGTTGGTCAAACCCGGGAAATATTTCAACATCATAAAGGCCAGCTATGACAAACCTACAGCCAATATCATAATACAAGGAGAAAAATTGAAACCATTCTCTTTAAGATCAGGAACAAGACAAGGGTGTCCACTATCTCCTCTCTTATTCAATAATGTGATTGAAGCCCTAGCCAGAGCAATAAGGCAAGAAAAAGAAATCAAAGGGCTATGGATAGGTAAAGAAGAAATCAAATTATCGTCACTTGTGGACAACATGATCCTTTACCTAAAGGATACAAAAAATCCTCTAGAAAACTTTTACAGCTAATTAACTCCTTCAGCAATATAGCAGGATACGAATTAACATGCAAAAACAAATAGCCTTCCTTTACACTAATAGTGCACAGGAAGAGAAGGAAATTAAGGCAACAATCTCATTCACAATAGCCCACCAGGTAATTAAATATTTAGATATAAATGTAACCAAACACCCTGAAGATATCTATAAGGAAAATTTCAAAACACAAAAGATGGAAATAACAGAGGGTACTAGAAAATGGAAGGGCCTCTCTTGCTCATGGATTGGGAGAAGCAATATGGCAAAAGTGGCTATAATGCCAAAAGCTATTTATAGATTTAATGGAATCCTCCAATGACAGATTTTGCAGAAATAGAGAAAAATATTTAATGGAATAATTCCAATGACAGATTTTGCAGAAATAGAGAAAAATAATCCTAAAATTCATATAAAAGGACACAAGAAGCGAAAACAATTTAAGCTGCGAAAATAGTGCTGTTGATATCACTATACCT
This sequence comes from Pedetes capensis, assembly GCA_007922755.1. Lineage (NCBI taxonomy): Eukaryota > Metazoa > Chordata > Mammalia > Rodentia > Pedetidae > Pedetes > Pedetes capensis. The sequence goes on along the minus strand of VMDO01020245.1, from coordinate 36,532 downwards.
GACTTTAGACTATAATACAGAGGTATAGTGGCAAAAAGAGCTTGGTAATGGCAAAAAAAAAAAAAAGGCTTAAAGATCAATGGAACAGAATTGAAGACCCAGAGATACACCCATGCAACTATTGTTGTTGTTAGGTTGTTGTTAGGTGCTGTCAAGTCAGTATCCGACTCATAGCGACCCTCTGTACAATAGGGGAAACACTATTGTCAGTGCTTCTCTGCTGTTCATAGGGTTTTCAATGGCAGATTGATTTTTTGGAGGAGGTTGCCAGGTCCCTCTCCCAAGCCTACAGCTTCTGGTGTTCCCAGGTGGTCTCCCATCCAGGTACTAACCAGGCCCAACCCTGCTCAGCTTCCGAGATCTGATGGGATTGGACACCACAGGGCTACCACTGCAGGCTATGAAACTCTAGTCACTTGATTTTTGACAAAGGTGCTAAGGGCATTCAATGGAGAAAAGATAGCCTCTTTAACAAATGATTCTGGGAAAATTGAATATCCATCTGTAGAAAATTGAAAATAGACGTAAATATCTCAATTTTCATGAGAATTAACTTGAAATGAATAAGGAATCTCAACATAAACCCAGAAACCTTAAAACTACTAGAAGATAGGAAACACACTCCAACAAATATGCATAGGAAAGTATTTCCTTAACAGGACTCCAATTGCCCAGAAAATATCACCAAGAATAGACAAGTGGGATTGCATGAAATTAAAAATCTGTACAGCAAAGAAAACAATCAACAACATTAAGTGAGAGCCTGCAGAATGGGAGAGAATCTTTGCATCCTATACATCAGACAGAGGACTAATTTCAAGAATATACAAAGAACCTAAGAAAACAAATCTCATGACAACAAATATCTCAATACATAAGTGGGCAAAGGAAATGAACAGTTATCAAATGAAGAAGTTTGAAGGGCCAAAAATCACATGAAATAATGTTCAATATCTCTAGACAATATGGAAATGCAAATCAAAACAACACTGAGATTCCATCTTACTCCAGTGAGAATGGCCAAAATCAACAACAGCAACAACAAAATATTAAAATGCTCATGAGGATGCAGAAAAAAGGGAACATTTTACACTGCTGGTGAGATTGTGTAGTATTTCAACCACCATAGAAATCAATAAGAAGATGCTTTGGGAAACTAAGAATAGAATGGCCATATAACCCAGTTATACTACTCTTGGGAATATACTCAAAGGATGATAAATCATCATACCACAAGGACACATGCATTTCTGTAATTAATGCAACACTCTCTGCAATTGCAAGGGTATGTAATTAACCAATATGTGCATCAAAAGAGGAGTGGATAAAAAACTGTAGTATATATACACAAGGGAATATTACTCTGCAATGAAAAAGAATGAAATAATGTCATTTGTAGCAAAATTGATGGAACTGGACAATATCATTCTAAGTGAAAAACACAGGCCAAAAAGAGAAATATGTTTTCACTCATATCTAGGAGCTAAAGCTAATTTAAAGGAAGAAGAAAATACTATAAATACTTAGATATATAAAAATAAATGATCAGGCTTATCTAAGATGTGAAAATATAAGTAGAATACAAGATGGAGAGGGTTCTAGTAGGAGGAGCGAAAATTGTGGAGGGAGGATGGGGAGGAGAAATAATACAGAATGTTAAAAAAGGGGAGAGAACAATCTCACGTTACATAATGTAATTATGTGAGTACATGGGAAAAAACAGGGGAAGATAACCCATAATTGCATATGATTTTAACAAATATTCATCAAAGAATTTCATAAATTATGTAAGTTGATATAATTGTAAAAAAAATCCATGAAGTGAATGCACAAAGGAAACAGCAAAAGCCTTACTACTCTGTATCTCACTAACATTTATTAACATAAATAAATAAATAAAATAAAAATGAATAAAAACACATGTAATGACATCACCCTTCTCACACAAATTTGAAAAAGCAAAAAAATTATTCTAATGGCTTCTAAAGAAAAATGTTATCTTGCCTATAAAGGCAAATCCATCTGAATATCATCAAACTTCTCATAAAAAACTGTAAAAGCTAGAAAAGCATGGAACAAGATTTTTTCCAGTGTTAAAAGTAAGTAATTATCAACTTGGAATATTTTATCCAGCAAACTTATCTTTCAAGGCAGGTGGAAAAGTCAAGACCTTTAAAGAGAAAAATAAAAATGAACATTATATGAATACTAAACCAGCACTTTAGAGAATACTTAACTTACTCCTACAGACTAAAGAGGAAAGATGGACATAAAGACAAGAATTCAGATGGGAATAAAATCCCTAATGTGAAAAGAGGAGAGAATGATAATCAACTTTACACTTAAACTGTTGAGATAAGCAACCAACACTATTACACAAAAAACAGTTCATAATCAATAATAACTGTTTTTGTTGGCAGTACTTGAAGTCTGAATCTCAGACCTTATACATACTTTACAAGCACTCTGCCAATGAGATATACCTCTAGTCCATTTTTTTCTAAAGCAAATGCTTTTATGTATTTTTATAAATGTTTTATGGAACACTGAATAATAAATCACTTGCTATATCCATTATGCAACTATAAAATCAGTTTAGCTTACACAGTCATCACCTTACATATTTTACAGAACAGTATGAACTAAAGAATAAAGGAAAAAGTTGGAATTTTAATTAATATGTAATGAGAATCATATGAAATCAAGGGTAATACTCTCATTGATTTTTTCCTTCCCTCTTTTTTCATATATTCATATAGTTGCATCCCGTATTTTTCCTCTCCCTCTTTATCTCTTTACATTATTCCCCCTCCCTTTCCCTTCTCTAACCTCTGCTCTCACCTGCTGATCCCCTACCCCTCCTACTAATATTTTCCATTCCTAGATAAGTATGATTGATCATTTTTATATATTCACATACATGTAATTTTTTCCTTTAAGTTATATTTAACTTCTATATATGAGTGAGAATATATATTTCTCTTTATGTGTTTGGGTTAATTCTCTTAAAATGATGTTCTCCAGTATCCTCCATTTTGAGGCAAATGACATAATTTCATTCTTTATGGCTGAGTCATATTCTATTGTGTATATATATCACAATGTTTCTCTCTACTCCTCTGTTGATGGGCATCTTGGTGGATTACATACCCTGGCAATTGTGAAGAGTGTTGCATTAATTATTTTTATCTTGAGACAGATTCTTACTGAGTAATGTACGCTGCCTCTGGTCTGGAACCTGTGATCCTCCCACCTTTGCCTCCCTGGTCACTAGGATTAAATGCGTGTGCCACTGCACTCAGCCTCAATAACCCTTAATGTTAATGGCCTGAACTCTTTTTTAAAAATAGATCTAAATTAGGTTAACCCAATTGTATTAAGAATGAAGAAACAACGATTTACTGTCTGCAAGAAACCCATCTCCTTCATAAGGATTTTCGCAGACTAAAAATTATTTATTGTTATTAGGTGCCCTTGAGCTGGTGTTGGACTCATAGCAACCCTACATATCACAGGCAAAACATTATTGTCAGTGCTTCTCTGCTATTCACAGGGTTTTCAATGGCTGATTATTTTGTAGAAAGGGTTGCTGGGTCCTTCTCCCAAACCTACAGCACCTGGTGTTCCCAGGCGGTCTCCTATCCAAGTACTAACCAGGTCCAACCCTGCTTCACTTCCAAGGTCTGATGGGATCAGATGCTACCGTGGTATATGGCTTCAGGCTAATAGGCTAAAAATTAGAGGATAGATTATAATCTATAAGCATAGGGAAGCCAGACAAAAGCAGCTGTTGTTACGCTGATATCTGACAAAAATGGGTACAGACCCAAATTAATTAAACATGTTAAATAAGTTCACTATATATTAATAAAGGGAATAACTGACCACGAAGATATAATGATTGTCAATATCTATGCACTGATTATTGGTGTACCTAATTTTATAAAACAAATGTTACTGGCCCTAAAGGACTTCATAAGTGCAGATTAAATAATTAGGCATTTTAATACTCTGCTTTCAGCAAGAAGCAGATAATCTAAACAAAAAATCAACAGTTCAACATGATACTAAACCTAAAGTTTCAGAAATCTTTTAGATTTAATAAGTTCCTTTAGTTATGTGGCTGGATATAAAATCAACATTCAAAAATCAGTAGCAGTCCTATATATCAATAACAAATAGGAAAGCAAAAAATTCAAACAATAATCCCATTTAAAATAGCCCCTCCAAAAATGAAATATTTAGGAATTTGTCTAAATAAAGACTCCATAGATCTTCTTAATCAAAAATTTAAAACAAGATATTAGAGGATGGCAGGATCTCCCTTGCTCATGAATTGGGAGAATTAACATTGTTAAAGTGACTATACTACTAAAAGAACTCTACAAAATCAACAGAATTCCTATCAAGTTCCCAATAAAACACTTCATAGAAATTGATAAACTATCCAAAAATGTATTTAGAAACCTAAAAGACCTCGAATACATCAAACAATTTTAGCCGGTAAAACCAGCACAAATTATATTACTGGAGCATAGTAATGAAAATGTGCCAGTTTGGTACTGGCACAAGGGCAAACATGAAGATAAGAGGAACAGAATAAGCTGAGCGCAGTGGCCCACGCCTATAATCCCAGCAACTCAGAAGGCAGAGGCAGGAGGATCACAAGTTTGAGGCTGCAGGCATGTGTGTGTGTGTGTGTGTGTGTGTGTGTGTGTGTGTGTGTGTGTGTGTGTCTGTGTATGTGTATATATATATATATCTTCAACTTCTTTATCTACTCAGAAAATGAAAATCAAAACTACACTCAGATTTCATTTTACCCAGTTAAAATGGCAAACAGGACAAACAACAAATGCTGGTGAGGGTGTGAAGAGGATGAAGGAAAACTTTTACAATGCTGTTGGAACTATAAACTAGTACAACTTTGGAAAGCAGTGTGGATGTTCCTCAGAAAATTAAAAATTGAACTGCTATTTGATCCAGCAACCCCAATCTTAGGTATATAGATACTTGCATTTCTATTTTCACCGCAGCACTGTTCAGAATTGTCAGGTTACCAACTCAGTCCTGATGCACTTCAATAGAGGAAGTGATTAAAATTTGTGTTGTACATACACCATAGAAAATTACACAGGCATAAGGAAGAATCAAATTATGGCATTTGGAGCTAAACAATGGACCTGGAAGTCATCAGTTTAAGTGAATTAACACAGTCTCAGGAAAAGAAATAGCTGCAGCTGTAGCCCTGTGGCATCAGATCCCGTCAGATCTCGGAAGCTAAGCAGGGTCGGGCCTGGTTAGTACCTGGATGGGAGACCGCCTGGGAACACCAGAAGCTGTCGGCTTGGGAGAAGGACCTGGCAACCCCCTCCCAAAAATCAGTCTGCCATTGAAAACCCTATGAACAGCAGAGAAGCACTGACAATAGTGTTTCCCCTGTTGTACAGAGGGTCGCTATGAGTTGGATACCGACTCGACGACTCGACGGCACCTAACAACAACAACAACAGGAAAAGAAATACCATCATGTTCTCACTTATATGTAGAACTTAGAAAGTAAAGATTATCTTTTTTTCTTTTTCTTTTTAGTTACTCTGTTAAAAAAAAAAGACCTTGATGCAAGTACAAATGAAATTTCCATGTATGAAAATCCACCTGATTATGTACTTGAAGTACTTCCTCTGAATCTTCAGTTGGATTCCAAAAGAGATTAACATGTAATGTAGTAACAAGTCAAAAGATAAATATCCTGAAAAGAATTTAATGCAGAACTTAAGAAACATTTTCTGTAACAAAACGTAAGTGATGTTAAGACTTCCCAGAAAACATTATCGTTTTCATTTTTTAAAACACATATTTAAAAATGTAAAGACTTTATTTTCTTGGGTCTATGCAAACAATGGCACACTGGCTGAACTTGGTTAGTCCTTTAGTAGAATTCACTAAATGCCTTCATAATGTGAATGTACATAGAATCTTTTGCTTATGGCTGGAAGTCACTATTTCACTGTATTTATTTGTGTGAAAGGGCATTTTCAAAGAAATACATACCATTTGAGTACACATTGAGATTAATCGATGGAGATAGAGAACACTGACTTTGAACATCAAAAAAAGAAAAAGAAAAAGAAAAGAAAGAAAGAAAGAAAGAAAGAAAGGAGAAAAAAGACATTATCCCTTTCCCAAATCTATCTTTCTCTTTACTGGATTTGTAGATGATCCAAAAAATGTATACACATATTAAGATGAAAACTTTCCATTTTGATGTTTTAACCTTGCATTGTATTTTTGTTCTGATGTGATAGAACTATAATCCATAATGTTATATTATACATCTCCTGTAATTGAACTCACCTTCAAAAAGTAATACACAGATAGCATCTCCTAAAATGTGTATACATTTCTTTTTGTTGGCTCCCCTGATATATGAAGAAATCATGCTCATTTGTTTTTTGAATGTTGTCCTTAAGTTTTTGTAACCAGTGAATTTAAAAAATAAATAAATAAGTAGGTGGGTCTGGGGTTAGGCATTGTAATATAGTCTTTCCTGTTTTTGGTTTAGGCATCAGGATTTTAAATACTCACAAGTGATTCTAATGTTCTACCAAGGTGTGGAAACATTACACTAAAACATAGAAGAATACTTAATTCCATCAACTGAATGATTCCTAGGGGAATGTGACAATTTAGGACTAACTGAGGAAGAAGCTTTTTAGCATCTGGTCTTATAAAAACTACAAAATCAACAAGTCCTCCAGGTGGGTTTCTTTGGTAATACCCACATGGGGGTGATAGATGTGTCAGTTTCTTTAACTGTTGTGATTCTTAATCTGAACTCCTATAGGCACATATTTCTTAAGGGAAGAAGGCTCTAGGAAAGTCAAAATGTATAAATATCACAATGTACCTCATAAACGTGTAAAATAACTATGTGTTAATCAAAAATTTTTGAAAAATCCTTAAGATGGAAATGCTAGCAACCATGATTTGATAATTACACATTTGTACATATATTGAGTTATTACATTGCATTCCACAAAAATGAAAATTTACACAATAATTCATTTTAAAATAAGAATTTCATATAATTAAAAGGCACATTATTCACTTTGGATGATGGTGAAACACACTAACATATCCATCAGCTCATGTACATATCAAAATAAATTTTTTTGGTAGAAAGAGAAGCTCAAATCTACTGACTTACCAGGAGTTTGTCATACGGTTGTTGTTGTTAGGTCCTGTCGAGTCCTGTCTGACTCAGAGACACTTTTAGGGTTTTCAATGGGTGATTGTTTCGGGATTGCCTCCAGAGTGGATTACCACATCCTTCTCCCATTTTTGGGGTGCTGGGAATTGAACTCAGAATTGCAGAGACTGAAGAGCAGTGCTCTACCAACTGAGCTAAATCCCAGCCCTGTAATAATTATCATTAATTATAGTCTTTATGTTAGAGTCACATTAGTTATCACTTAGTAGTCATCTTGATCATGGGAATGTCATGATATTACAATGCTTGTGTTTGTGTATCCCTTGTTTTACTTAATGATGGCTTCAAAGTACAATGATAGTGATGCTGGCATTTTGGACATGCCAATAAGAAAAGCTGAAATGATTCTTTTAGGTGAAAAGTTGGATGTGCATAGTTAAGAAGAAATGAAAAAGTAGTTTGTTGAGCGGGTTAAGATCCATAACAAGAACAAATTTATCCAAGAATTTGTGAAAATGTAATTACTGCTAATTTTGCTCCCATATGTCAAACAGGAAAGGTTATGATAATAGTGCATGATAACTACTTAAGATGGAAAAAAAACTATTAAATTTGTATATGCATATATAGGGGAAAACAATATGTGTAGGTTCGGGACCACTTATGATTTCAGTCATCCACTGAAAGTCTTGGATATGGGGAAACTACTATAATTAAGTTTTGGCTTTCATCAGAATTAACATTGTGATGTGTCATAAATCATAGCATATGAGATATCTTGAGCACAAAATTTTAACACATATTCATAGATTATTAGTAACATTGAACTAGTCATTAATATATTTAAGAGAGAAAGAATATTGAAGGATATTTCTTTATATACTAATTTGTACAAAGATACAAGGCCAAAGAATACCCAGAAGCAGACTTTGGTTTTTGCATCCATTCTGAGAAAGAGATGGGAGAGGCATAGAGATGAGGGGCTAATTTAAGTATTGAGTTTACCAACAGCAGGTACAGAGAGATGACGGGCAGAAGCTTGCTTATATACTCCTGATTATTCTGAAAGGAATATTAGAGATATAAACCTTTTAAGTATTGAAAGTTTTCTACTGGCCATATTGAAGTAAGCAGATTGGAGGCTTTCCAATTTTTTTCTATCTGATATACAACTGACCCTCTATATTTGTGAGTTTCATACCCAAAGATTTAACCCATTGCAAATAGAAAATATTTGAAAAATTAATCTGTACTGAATACATAGAGATTTTTTTTATTGTCATCTTTCTCTAAACAATATGGTGTATGACGATTTGCACTGCATTTGCATTGCACTAGTTATTATAAGTAATCTAGAAATGATTCAGAGTACACAGGAGGATGTTCATAGGATATATGCAAATATTGCACTATGTTATATAAGAAACTTGAGTGTCTGTGGATTTTGATATGCAAAATGGTCCCTGTTACATTATTGTGGATCTTCAGAAACACTATAAGCATTTGCATAGATACCATCAGTAAATCCTACTAAGCCTGTCCATACTTTTGCTTATACTTTTATTTCCTTTAGCACCCAGTAAAGTGCTGAGCTTATAGTTAATAACCAGAGAATAATTTAATTGATCAGTTTTTTATCTTCTAATAGTTTGCTGAAACAAAGACAAATGTTCATTGTATCTTTAATAATTATCTTCCAAAGTAAAACATTATTAAAACAATAATTACAGACAAATTTTTAATTATTATAAACTCCAAGAAAATTCTTCCTAGTTAGAACACCTCAAAGTTTTTTTGGACTAACATTAATGTCAAGTCTTTCTAAAAAATTTGTGCTTGTCATACCCTGCATTTCTTTCTGTGCATTCTCTTAATCACCAAGTATACTAATGAGCATCTACTTCACTAATCATTGGATTGCTAAATTTCTCCCAATGTCATGTTAAAGGCAAAATAGGCAGTATCTAATTATTATGTCTCCGCTAAAATATTCAGATAGCCATCAGTCAACAAAAAGGATCTAAGTAATGGATTTTCAGCAGCACTGTTTATTTTTAACTGTCTTTAAATGAAGTTTGCATTTATTTTTCAAACTACAAAATGTCTTTTAGACCCCAAATTGAACTTAGACTGTGTCTTTTCATCTCAAGCAATTTAGTTGATAGAAATAATAAAAAATATTAAGGACCCATTTTTCTTTGGCAATAGCAGCAGCTTACATTATAATAGGTTCAATCGGGCTAGATATGACAGTCTTTGGTCAAGAAATATATGAGATCTTTGAAAGTGTATGGATCAAGCACATAAAATATATTGACTGACAATATGACAAAATTCAATTGTTTTACAAACTGATGTATAACTCACTCTTATCAAACATTAGGCAAGTTGTGCTATACTTGTGCTTCTTAAAAACCAAAGCAAATGACCACAATGTCTTCTTTACACACTTTTCCCCAATCTCTATTAGGTAAGGTAATATTTAAAAAATAAATATATACTTGAAGAAGTTGTATGTCAATTTTTTCAGGTCAGCAGAATTTTATTTAAAGAATTATTACTGAGCTAAACACTAGCTCCTCATCTGCAAATGCAGAAAATTTATAATAAATTTCTATTTTTTCTTTTTTCCACTTTATTGGTAAATGTTGGTAGAATACAGAGTAATACAGCATTTGCTTTTTCCATTATGCAACTATTAAATCAATTTTGGTTGCACTTTCATCAATTTACCAAGTTTATGGAAACTTTTAACTAAAATGTAGTAAAACTGATATGCATATTTGGGTTATATTCCCCTATTTTTCCCATGTACTCATGAAGTTTTGTGATAGCAGGCCTAGGTACTTCAAAATCACTCTGGTTCCTCGGAAACTAGCCCTCAATAAAAGCTGATAAGGGCAGATGTGTCATGAAATAGCTGGGCTTGCAGAAAGTCTGAATTAAGAAAAATATGGCAGCACTAGATAACTTTGTAAATGGTCACTAGATAACTTTGTAAAAGGTCATACTCAGGGAATTCCTGCAAAGGGCTAAACTCTGGGAAACACAAACTTACTTTTTACCCCCACCCCTTTACCATAAAAACAACAAACAAACAAACAACAACAACAACAACAACGTTTCTGCTTCTATAAATCTGCATCTACTCCCCTACCCTATAAAGCCCCTAACCAATGTGAGTCGGACCCTGCTTTCTGAAAGTCCACTCCCGGACTGAAAGTAGCTGGCCAACTGGTCTAAATAAACTTTTCTGTTCCCAATCCATTTGTGTCTTAGAATTGGGGTTGAGCTGCTGCGTACAACAATTTCATCATTTACATTGAGATTATCACCTCCCCCTTTATCCTTTTACATTGTTGCTCCTCCCCATCCCACCTTCCACAATCTTTCCTTCTCTTTGCTAGTACCTTCTTTCCTTCTTTCTAATCTTAAATTTTTGCTTGTTTGCGAAGTTAATTATGTATTTCTATATATCTACTTATATGTTTTCCCTTCCTTTAAGTAAGATTCAACTCCCACATATGAGAGAGAACATAGAATATTTCTCTTTTTGAGACTTTGATCATTCACTTAAGATGATGTTCTCCAGTTCCATCCATTTTGCTGCAAATAACTTTATTTCATTCTTTTTGTTGCTGAGTAATATTCCATTGTGTATATGTACTATAATTTTTTGTCCATTCCTCTGTTGATGGACATCTTGGTTGGTTGCATATCCTTGCTATTGTGAAGAATGCTGCATTAAATATGGAGATGCAGGTGTCTCTGTGGTACAATGACTTGTCTCCCTTCAGGTATATTCCCAGGAGTGGTGTAGTTGGGTCATATGGAAGTTCTATTTTTAGTATTCTGAGATATCTCCATATTGATTTCCAAAGTGGTTGCACCAATTTACAGCCCCACCAACAGTACAAAAGGTTTCTTTTATCTCTATATCCTCATCAACATTTGTTATTATTTGTTTTGTTGATCTTGACCATTCTTACTGGAGGCAGGGGAAATCTCAGAGTTGTTTTGATTTGTATTTCCCTAATGGCTAAGATATGGAGCTTTTTTCGTGTGTTTCTTAGCTTTATGAACTTCTTCATTTGAGAACTCTTTATTTCCTCTGCCCACTTGTATACTTGCTTGTTTGTTGTCTTGGGATTTGCTTTCTTGAGTTCTTTCTAACTTCTAGAAATTAGTCTTCTGTTAGATATGTAGGATGCAAAGATTTTCTCCCATTTATTGGGCTATTCCTTAATGCTACTGATTGTATCTTGTGTTACACAGAAGCTTTTTAATTTCATGTAATCCCATTTGTCAATTCTTGGTGCAATTCCCTGAATGACTGGTGTCTTGTTAAGGAAACACTTTCCTGTACTTATGTGTTGGACTTTGTTCTCTATCTTTTCTTGCAGTAGTTTTCAGGTTTCTGGTTCTATGTTGAGGTTGCTAATCCATTTTGAGTTGACTCTCATGCAAACTGAGAGGGAAGAGTCTGTTTTCACTTTTCACCAGACAGATATCAAATTTTCCCAGCACCATTGATTGAAGGGGCTATCTTTTCTCTATTTTACATACTTATCCCCTTTGTCAAATATCAGATGACTGAAGTTCCCTGTATGTATCTCTGAATCTTCAATTCCATTACATTGGCCTTCGATCCTATTTTTGTGCCAGTACCAAGCTGCTTTTGCTACTATACTCCTGTAGTATAATTTAAAATATGGTATTGTGATCCCACCTGCACTAGTTTTACAGCTTCAGATTGCTTTGGTTATACATGGTCTTTTCATTTCATATGAATTTTTGGATTATTTTTTATTTCCACAAAATCTGTCATTGAGATTTTAATGGGAATTGCATTAAATCTGCAAATTGCTTTTGGAAATGTAGCCATTTTTACAATATTGTTTCTCCCAATCCATGAGCAGTGGAGATCCTTCCATCTTCGAGTATCCTCTACGATTTCCTTTTTTAATGTTTTGATGTTTTCCTTGTAGAGATCTTCAGGGTTTTATTTATATTGATTCCTAAGTATTTAATTTTTTGGTGGGCAATTGTGAAAGGGATTATTGCCTTAACTTCCTTCTCTTCCTATTCACAATTGGTGTAAAGGAAGGCTACTGATTTTTGAGTATTAAATTTATAACTTGCTACTTTGGTGAAGGAGTTAATTAGGTCTAAGAGTTTTCTAGAGTAGTTGTTGGGGTCCTTAACTAAAAGACTGTGTTGTCTGTGAATAACGATAACTTGAACTCTTCTTTGGCTATCTGTTTCTCTTTGATTTCTTTCTCTGGTCTGATTTCTCTGACTAGGATTTCAGTAACAATATTGAATAAGATCAGAGAGTGGACATGCTTGTCTTGTTCCTGATCTTAGAGGAAATGATTTCAATTTTTCTCCATTTAATATGATATTGGCTATAGGTCTGTCATAAATGGCCTTTATAATGTTGAAATATTTTCCTATTATGCCCACCTTCTCCAGGTTTTTTATCATAAAACGGTGTTGCATGTTGTCAAAGGCCTTCTCAGCATCAATTGAGATGATCATGTGATTTCTGTCTGTAAGTATTATCTGGAGGAATTTTTCATCTATATTCATCAATGTTATTTGCCTGTAATAGTAGCTTCTTATGGTGTTTTTCCTTTGGAAGGATGGTAATGGTAATCTTATCAAATGAATTTGTGAGTGTTCCATCTTTTCAATCTTTTTGGAAGACATTAAGATGGACGGCCATTCATTCTTTGAATGTTTTGTAGAATTAATCTGCAAAGTCATCCAAGTCTAGGCTTTTCTTTTTCGGGAATATTTCAATTGCTGCTTTGGTCTCTATAGGAGCTTTAGATCTGCTTGTATTTTCTATTTCTTCTTTATGTCTTAGTCTTATTTTTTGTGTGTTTCTGGGAATTTATCCCTTTCTTCTAAGTTATCCAGTTAACTGAAATATAATCATTCAGAGTCATGACTTATGATCCTTTCTATTTCTACGGCACTGGTTGTAATACATGTGTTTTGACTTCTGATTTGAGTTTTCTCTCTTTTTTTAACTATAGTTGCTAAAAATTTGTTGATTTTTTATTTTCAAAAAAAGGAAACTCAATTTCATTGATTTTGGTCTACCACTTTTCTATTTTCTAATTCATCTGCTTCTGCTCTAATGTTTGCTACTATCTTCCTCTTTCAAACTGCATATAGTTTTTCCTTATGTTTCTAGTTCATTGTCATGTAAAATTAAGTTCTTATTTGGAAGATTAAAAATATAATCATTGCAATAAGTTTCTATTATACTTTCTGTTACATCCTAAACTTTTTCATGTTTTATTTTTATTTTTGTTTGTCTTAAGGTTTTTCCTGACTTTTTAAAAACATTACCTTTCACTTCATAGTTGCTCAAAAGTAGGTAGTAGTTGTTCAGTTTCTATGTTTGGAAATCTTCTAGTTTTCCTTGTACTCTTGATTCAACTCTCATTCCATTGTAGTTAGAAGAGAGAATTGGTGTGATCTTAATTTTGTAATCAAATAACTGTTCTATCCTGGAGCAAGATCCAAGTAAGCTCAAGAAGAATGTATATTCTACTGCAAATAGAATGATCTGTATTTGTGTTTAGGTCTATTTTGTTTATAATGTTGCTCTAGTCTACAGTTTCTTATAGACCTTCTGTCTGTATATTCTATTTACTATTAGTTACCACAGTGGAATATTGAAGTCTTCTAATATTTACTGTTTCACTCTTGTCTATTTCTTTCTTTGTTTCTGTCAATGTCTGTGTTATTATACTAACTACTTTGAAACTGGGTGAATATATGTTTGTAATTCTTAGTGTAGTGACCTAATAAAATATCCTTCTTTTCCTCTTGTAAAAGATTTTGAACTTAAGTCTAATTTTATCTGCCTTAAATATTGCTATCCTTGCTCTCTTTTGTTACCATTCTCAGGGAATACCTTTTTTTGTCAATTCATTTCCAGCCTTTAAGTCAGATTTAAGATGAGATCCTTGTGAACTATGTGTATTTGGGTCTTTAGTGATATCATCCATTAAGACATTCTGTTTTACTGAAGAAAGATTAATCTATTTTCATTTAAGCATACTTTTAATTTGCAGAATATTGTTTAAATCTTATGTTGTAGCAGGCCTTCTCTGACACTACATTTTGGGGGGAGATGGTAATTCCTCACTATGGCACATGTGGCTGGGATCTAGATTTTCCAGTGTTCTTTCATTCCCAGTGTTAGGAGGGGAGATTGGGAGGGGACAGATTGTTGAACTGTTGTCACACTTCAGTCTCCTCTCTAGACCATTGATGTCATTCTTAGAGAAGGAAGTCACTTCAATATTGCTGAGCAGTTACAAAATGCTGATATTTTTACTTTTTTCCAAGAAATTTTATTGTATTAGTAATTTTTAGTGCAGAACTTAATAGGTTTCATAATGACATTTCCATACATGCATTTCATTGTACTCTGCTCATGTTCACCTCCCCTATTACCCTCTCATGACCCCATTACCCACTCTTCCCACAAATGATCTGCATTCTATTTGTATGTCCTGTTTGCAAAATATGTGATACTTCTTTACTTCCTCCTGTTATCCCTTTCTCTTCCACCCTCCCCTTTTCTTTAGTCCATTATCTTTTCCTGCATAGGCCCCTTCTACTTTCATGACATATGTTTTAATACTGACCATATATTGAAATCTAACATCTATATATGAGAGAAAATATGTGATGTTTGTCTTTCTGATTTTATTTAAGTCTCCTCTGAAACTACCCTTTTGGAGAAGGAAGGGACACCTCCTTATTATTGTGTGGGAGTAGAAGACTTGTAGTAGACCTAGGCTCCCTATAGATTCTCCACTGATATAACAGTGCATACACATTGGTCCCAAGCTAAGATGAAAGCCCCAACTCCATTCACTGACACCTTTTGGCAGCACTAGGAGTGGAAATCTTTCCCTGTCAAGTTGGCCTTTCTGGGAGATGTATAGTACTTTAATAATTTTGGGGTGCTTTCCTGAAGTAGAGCATTTATTGTATATATTTTCTGTGTTTCTAGGCTACTTTTTCCTTGATCCTTTCACTAGAGAAAGAATATTTTCCTGGGGAATTTTTCTCTTATCTATACTCAGTCATGTATCTGGGTTGGTGCCTTCATCAGGCACCACAGACTTGCATGCATATATATCAGGCAAAATGAAAACCCAGAGAAATCACCATGGCTCTCATGTCCTAATATTTTTCCCACTTTTCAGAGTCATATGATATATATTTTAATGTCCAGGGCTTTTTATCTTTCAAAACTTAATAGATAATAAAAATATATAAAAATAGAAAAATAATTCAATTAGATAATATACAGAAAATATAAAGAGGCATTTTTCTTAAAGAGATTATGTAGATAGAAAATAAGTATCTGAAAGGATGTGGAACATCATTGGCCATTAGGAAAATGAAAATCAAAACCACAAAGAGATATGACTACAAATCTACTAGCTCAACTAAAACAAAAAATAGTGACAATATCAAAAGCTGGTAAGGATAAAAGAATTTGACTTCTAATGCTTTGCTGGTAGAAGTGTAAAATGATAGTCACTTTGGAAAATAGTTTGGCAGTTTCTTAGAAAAAATAAGCTATGTGTATACTTATTATATTGCCCAGAATCACATTCTAGATAATTTATCCTGAGAAATGAAAGCACAAACATGTATTTTTTAGCAGCTCTATATTTAATAGCCCAGACCTAGAAACAATAAAATCTCTCTCTATAGGTGGGTATTTAAACAACCTTAGCTATATCTATACCATGGAATACTATTCAGTAATAAGAAGGGAGTAAACTATAAGTAGGGGCTGGGATTTGGCTCAGTTGGTAGAGCGCTGCGCTGCAGTCTCTGAGGTCCCGAGTTCAATTCCCAGCACCGCACAAATGGGAGAAGGACCTGGCAATCCACTCCCAAGGCAATCCCGAAACAGCCATTGAAAACCTTATGAGGGTCGCTATGAGTCGGATACCGACTCGATGGCACCTAACAACAACAAAACTATAAGTACAAGCAATAACTTGGATGGATTACAAAGGTGTTATTCTGAGTAGAGAATTCCATTTCTAAAGGACATATAATATTTGATTCCATTCATACAAAATTCTCAAAAAGACAAAATTATAGATATAAAGATCATAAGAGTAGTATTCAGGACTTAAGGATGGCATATTTTGTTTCTTAGGGCTGCTCTAACAACATACAACAAACCAAGTGGTTTACAACAATGAAAATTTATTCTTTTATAGTTCTTGAGGCCGGATTTCTGCAACCAAAATTAGATTCTACCAGTGGATCTGAGAATCGTTCTATGCCTCTCTTGACATTCTGTAGCTTATTTCTAGGTAACTCCAAATTAACGCTCTGTCTCAAAGTGACATTTTATCTTTATTCTTTGTCTTTTTATAAAGAACTAACCACTGGATTTACTTCCCACCCTAAATCTAGGATGATTACATCTCATGATCTTTAATTAATTATATGTATGAAGATCTTATATCTACACAAAGTCAGATTCTAAGGCTTTTGTTAGAAATGAACTGTTGAGAGACACTATTCAAATACTACAGGTAATGAGGTAGGAAAAGATGAGTGTGTCCTTAATGGAGTAGCAAAAAGGGGATCATTACAATGATAAGATATTTTGTATCTTGTAGTGATTGTTGTTGTGTTGTTGTTAGGTGCTGTCGAGTTGGTATCCGACTCATAGCGACCCTCTGCATAACAGGGGAAACACTATTGTCAGTGCTTCTCTGCTGTTCATAGGGTTCTCAATGGCAGATTGACTTTTGGGAGGGGCTTGCCAGGTCCTTCTCCCAAGCCTACAGCTTCTGGTGTTTCCAGGGGGTCTCCCATCCAGGTACTAACCAGGCCCGACCCTCCTTAGCTTCTAGGATCTGAAGGGATCGGATGCCACAGGGCTACAGCTGCAGGCTCTTGTAGTGATAGCTACATGAATATACACATATGATAAAATGGCACAAGACTATAAATAAATAATTTTGGGGTTTTCATATTCTTTTATATTTATGGAAGATATAACCATGGGGGAAAATGAGGTGAATGGTACACAGGATTTCTCTGTATTATATCTTATATTTCTTTTGAATATTTTATTGTTTAATAAAAGCTTAAAACAGAAGTCTAATGTATATATTATATATATTATAATATTATATATGGTAGGATAAACAGATTATCTTGGCCTCTTCAAGAAAGGTTATAAAACATTAATTGGTAAAGTATTTCCTGAGCCATTTGTCCAGAATGATAATAAATTGCTTATATTGTCACAGAGTTTGTACATTTGCTCAGAAGTCTAAAAGGAGACCCATTAATTGTCTTACCAACGGCTCCTGAATTGACTTACCAGGCCTACAGTGTCATTTTTTATATCATGAAGCTAAATTTAAACCAAAATTAATTGGAGCATATCATAATGCTTCTTAGGTAGTAAAAGTTCCTTTGTACTCTCAAACTGATTTATGTATATTTAACAAGTTTAGTTGAAAAGAGAATGATACAATGATCAAGACTTTTACAAGCATAGAAGCTTTTCTTTAAGGGTAGTATAGAACATATGCAATCTCTGTGTTTGCATAAACATTTTATAAAATGGATGAAATAGAACATTGTCCAGGCAAAGTTATTATTAACACAAGAAATTTATACACACACAGACTCACACACACACACACAGATTCACACACACACATTCTTAGAGATCAATGTTTCTTTAAAAGTGATTTAAGAATGTTATCACTGAAAAACTTATTTGAAAATCTTTCTTTCTGCTAAAATTTTTTGAATTACTAAAATGAATTGAGGAATTTCTCCATGGCTTAAGCCCACATGATAGTAACATTTAGATCACTGTCAAGTGTCTGTTCTATTAGAAATGAGATTTCTTCTCCTTTGTCCGCCTCGACTTTAACACAAAATATGTTACCAAGGAGAATATAGCCCTGATTAGAAGTGACATGTCTTTTTATAGAAAGCCTGCATTGGTGGAATCAAAATGTCATAAGGGAAATAAAGCTGTAATAGAATACAAGTGCAAAGACAGAAAAGAGAATGATAACTAAAATTACAGACCATTTATAAAAAGCAAAATTATATTTCCAATTATATTTGAGTTTAAATTTTATATTTACAAACAGAAAAATGCCACAAATTTTAATTTTGAACTATCATTCTTAATTTTTATGATGGCAGAGTTAAAATGATGGTTTTTGAATGATACTTTTCTCACTTAGTACCATAGAATAAATACTAACATCAATAATTGCACTGTACACTTGTCTTCAGTGTCAAAATATCAAATATTTTACAGATTAAATATATGGATATATAATATGTAACATACTAGAAATTCAAAAGTTATAGTACATTGCAAACTGATCTCATGTGAAATTAAGTGTATAATTTACTTTTCAATGTCAAATCAAATTAAAAATCATCAAGATAAAATAATTAAATAAAAAACTATTGAATATTTGTTATGAATAAATGTTAAGTCTAGTATGAAAACTGAGGTATTAGGCAAACCATTTCAAAATTTCAGAATGTTGTTCATTATCAAGCATGTTTCACCATCATTACTGTGCAAACTTACTGACCACTGTACAGTTTGATGCTGAAGGTAAATAGGGATTAGTTAGGAATGATATACTGTAATGTGGGCATTTGTATGCAGGTTTGCCTTTGTGAAATTCTTGTAATGCAACGATTTAAAGTAACAGGGAAGGTTAACAAATAATAATTTTAATGTATTTCTAAGATTCCTGTGCTCAGTAAATTTGATACTACAGCAAACCATACAGCCAGTTAATAACAAAATCCAAAATATCTTAAAGCCAAACTCATTCCATTTTGTCATCTTGCTCTCTTTTTCATTCTCATTTACTTCATTTTATTACAAATCCCTAACTCAAAATGTTATCCTGTCTAAAGTCTTCCCACATTTTCTACCTGAGGACAAATCTAATTTGAAGTGCTTTGTTTATCTCTTATTCATTGTAGTACACTTATTTAAATGTTAATTCCTTCACTATTCAGTTAGTTCCTTGACAGTAAAGACTATTAATTATTCATGACTGTTCTCCCAAGTATTTAGTACACTGCCTGATTCACCTGACAACATTTTGCTATTCTAATGACTATTTTTCCAAGACATTTTTAGAGCAAAAATTCTTGGAAGACAGAGTTGTCTACTTCCAGAGCACATAAAGGTAATATCATCCTCTCAGGCAAAGGACATATTAGTTTGAAGTCAATTATAAAATAGTTGGATCCCAGAGCTTCACAGTTATCATTCAAACATACCACATGCACAATACATACCTGAACTACTTCATGTTTTCCCCAGGAGACTAATGGATAAAGAAAAAAAAATGATATCAATATGAAGTGCATACACTTCTCTGTGCTAGGAGTAATAAAAGTCTTTTGTCTCTGTCCCAGAAATCGCAGATCTTTTCTATCAGGATCCATGAAATTATGGCAGGCTAACTTGATAGCATGCAAGTCAGGTAAAACTGGGTCATATACATTTCTTGAAATCATAGCCTCAATAGATGTGTGTTAAGTGTGTTTATTGAATGCAGAATTGCAAAATCAAAATTTGAAAAAGTAGTCAATTATCATGTCAATGCTTATTATCATTTATTGCACATGAGAAATCTGAGGTTTAGAGAAATTAAAGGATTATTTCTCTGAAATAATAAATACAATTGTAAATAAATATTTTAAAATCCAAATATAATTTAAATTATATACCTTTTAAAATTTAGAGTATTTACTGATTTGTCTAAATCATTTAGGAAATGACTATAAATGCATAGTATCATATGATGTGAGTGCTAACATTTATCATTTACATTTATAACCATGTAGGTTCCATGTTTAATTGTTTAGAGTACTGAGAATGATGAAGGAAATACACACACATACACACACACACACACACACACACACACACACACATATGCTGGGATTTAGCTCAGTTGGTAGAGCTCTGCGCTGCAGTCTCTGAGGTCCTGAGTTCAATTTCCAGCACCTCAAAAATGGGAGAAGGGCCTGGAAATCCATTCCCAAGGCAATCCTGAAACAGTCAGCCATTGAAAACCCTAAGAGGGTTGCTATGAGTCGGATACCAACTTGAAGGCACCTAACAACAACAACAACAATAAGTGTGTATTTGTGTGTATATGGAGAAGGACCCAGCAACTCACTCCCAAAAACCAATCAGTCAATCATATCAACCATTGAAAACTCTATGAATAGCAGAGAAACATGACAATAGTGTTTCATTTGTTGTCCATAGGGTTGCTATGAGACAGACACTGACTAACAGCACCTAACAACTAATATATATATGTGTGTGTGTGTGTGTATGTGTGTGCGTGTGTGTATGTGTGTATGTGTGTGTATATATGTATATGTTATATACATTTAAATATATATACATATATAATTGTGTTATGTATATGCACATTTATGAGATAAAGCCATATTATTTATGATATGTTATATAAATAAAAATTCTTTAGTATTTTAAAAAGAAAATAGTTAAATGATGAAGACGTTAATAAGTCCAATTTAGTAAACCAACAAACCTCTTATGAACGAGGGAGAGAAGGAAGATAAATTAATATTTAAACCAACAAGGAAAACAACCAACAAATTCACAGGAAACATCAAATTCCTCTACATAATAATGCTAAATATAAATGACTTTAAATATCCAATTAAAAGATGCAAACTAGCTGATTGGATTAAAAAATAAGACTCAACTATATGTTGTCTCCAAGAAACAGACTTTACAGACAAAGGCAAACACAGACTGAAAATGAAAGGATGAAAAATGAAACACCAAGCATGAGGTGGCCTCTAAGACAGGAGCGGCTATAATGCTATTGGTCAAATCAGACTTCAACCTAAAATTAATCAGAAGAGATAAGTAAGGACATTATATATTAATAAAGAGAATGACCAGACAACAAGATATAATAATTATATAAGTGCTGCATTTTTGTGCATCTAATTTCATAAAATAAACACTACTGACATTAAGGAACAGATAGATCCAGATATAATAATATTGTTGTTGTTGTTGTTAGGTGCCGTCGAGTCGGTATCCAACTCATAGCGACCCTCTGTACAACAGGGGAAACACTATTGTCAGTGCTTCTTTGCTGTTCATAGGGTTTTCAATGGCAGATTGATTTTTGGGAGGGGGTTGCCAGGTCCTTCTCCCAAGCCTACAGCTTCTGGTGTTCCCAGGCGGTCTCCCATCCAGGTACTAACCAGGCCTGACCCTGCTTAGCTTCCGAGATATGACGGGATCAGATGCCACAGGGCTACGACTGCAGGCATAATAATATTGAGTGAATTTAATAGCACTTTTTCTTTATGGATAAATCATCCCGACAAAAAAAGAGAAAAAAAAAAAAAAAAACACCAAAGAAACTTCAGAGTTAAATTGCAACATAGATCAAATGGACTTAACAGACATCTACAGAATATTCCATCCAACAGTTACACAATACACATTCTTTTCAGCAGCTCATGGAATGTTCTGTAAAATTGACTACACTTTAGGCCACAAAGCAAATCTTAATAAATACAAAAAATGAAATTATTCTTTGTATTTTATCTGCTCATAATTGAATAAAAACAGAGGTGACTAGCAAAAACAATAACAGAGACTATATAAACACATGGAAATTGAAGAACACACTCTTGAATAATCAGTGATCTTTGAAGAAATCAGGGGTGAAATTTTTAAGAATCCTAAAATCAAATGACAAGAACATCACAACCTAATAGAAACTTTAGGATACAGCAAAGGGAGTTCTATGAGAAACATTTTTAGTTATGAGTGTTTACATTAAAAAAAAAAAAACAGAGAGCTCAAATAAATAGCCTGATGATGAACCTTAAGGTATTAGAAAAACAAGAACTAGCCAAACTCCAAATTAGTAGTTAGAAAGAAATAATAAAGAGTAGGACAGAAAGCAACAGAATGGAGACTAAAAGAACAACTCAAAGTATTAATGAAACACAGAGGTGATTCTTTGAAAAAATAAACAAGATCACCAAACCTTTAGCCACAAAAGACAAGATCCAAATTAATAAAATTAGGAGTGAAAAAGGGGACATAACAACAGATGCCAATGAAATAAAAAATATCATCATGGAATATTTTGAAAGTTTATATTCTAAAGAAGTGGAAAATCTGAAATAAATGGATAATTTTCTTATGATTTATGACCTATCAAAATTAAGTCAATAGGATATAAACAATGTAAACATACATATAATGAGCAATGACAGTAAAGCAGTAATAAAGTCTCCCAATAAAGAAAAGTCCAGTACCTGATGGATTCACTGCCAAATTCTGTTAGGTCTTTAATGAAGAATTAACATTTATGCTCCTAAAACTATTCGATAAAATAGAAAACAAAGGAATGCTTCCATAAGCATTCTTTGAAGCCAGTATCACCCTGATTCCAAATTCAGGAAAAGGCACAACAACAATAAAAACTAGGAAACTGTAGACTAATTGCCCCGTTAAATGCAAGACTAAATTCTCTGATGAACACAAATGCAAAAGTTTTAAGTAAAATACTTGCAAATTGAATCCAACATCATATTAAAAATAGCATACACCCTCATCAAGTTGTATTCCTAGGATGTAAGGATGGTTCATCATATGCTAATCAATAATTGCAACATAGCACGTGAAGAAACTCACAGGAGAAACAACACGATTATCTTAACAGATGCAGAAAAGGCCTTTGACAAACTTAACATCCCTTCATAATAAAATCCTTGAAAGAAATTAGTAATAGAAAGAACATACCTCCACATAATTAAAGGCTATCAACAACAAAATTATAGTCAATATTATACTACATAGGAACAAACTAAAAGAATTTCCTCTAAATTCAAGAACAAGACATGTATGTCTACTCTCCACTCTTACTAAATATAGTGATTGAGTTCTTAACCAGAACAATAAGACAAGAGAAAAAAATAAAACAGATAGAAAGAGGGAAGGAAAAAGTGAAATTATCCCTGTTTGCAGAAAATACAATCCTATACAACAACAACATACTTGAAAGACCTAAAAACTTTATGTGAAAACTCGTAGATCTGACAAATATAAAACACAGGAAGTAGTAGCAAGAATTGAAGAATGGGTTGCATAAAATTGAAAAGTTTCTACACAGCAAAAGAATCAATATTGTAAACAAGAGCCTACAGAATCAGATATAATATTTGTCACAATGAAACACACTATATCATATGGTAATTAAAATGAATTTTTAAATGAAATGAGTAATTGGTAGGATAAACATATAAATTGTGTCAGACATAATATCCAAATCTACATTATACAACACACTAAATAAATGTTGCTGATTTAAATTTGTTGACATTTAGGCCAGGAATGGTGGTGCACTCCTGTATTCCCAGAGACTCAGGAGGCAAGGCAAGAGTATTGGGAGTTTGAGGTCAGAGGCAACCTGCACAATTTAACAGGACCTTGTCTCAAAACAAAACAAAAATAAATAAATAAATAATGGCCTGTAGGCAATCTAGTAGTAGAACACTACTTTCAAGGTATGTGTGATGCTGTAGGTTCAACTCTCAAACACCACATACAAAAATAATTAAGTGAAATTAAAAATAAAAAAGGAAATAAATTTTGTTGATTTTTAAATTAAGGTCACATTCAATTGGTAATTTTGTTCTTAAAAAATCCTGGATGAACATGAGGAATCTATATTTAATTTATTTAAACATAATAATATATTATTATGATTATCAAGAAAAATTCACAAGAAAAATTTCTTTTTGCAATTGTTTTAATTGATTGATGAAATTATTTAGATTTAATCATTCTACAAGAAGTTTCCTAAAGAAATCTGTGCATTTATATTAACTTACATTTTAGAAACATACTCTAAGCCATAGTTATTTAATGACAGAACATATAGGTTATCAAAGCCAGCCTCTTTTCATTATGTCCTTTTGATCCCATTGACATTCCTATTTACCTGAAGAGAGTACAAAAATTTCCTTCTTCTCTATTAAATATGTATGAACTGAAACTTAATTTCAGAATATAAAGTTACATTATTTAATTGCAAAAGACAGTAGATAATAGCTGTGATTAAAATGCTTGAAATTCTATTAAAATGAACAGCAAAAATATAAATTAATATTATATTATTATTGACTGCTTTGCAATATACTTGAAACTAAATTTGTGAAAATCATTACTTAATTGAATTTCATGAAATCCATTTCCCCTTATTAAGAGAAAATGTTAACTTAAACACATAACTAAAATTCTTCTCTATTCTCAAACATCTAGTCTATCAGAAATGAAAAGTGACAACTGGGATATAATCCCACATTCTAGTAACACTGCAGTTTTCCTTCATTTTATTTATCTATCATAGTGCTCATTACATGCTCTCTCATTATTTGTGACACACATTATTTATTCTCAGGTATCTTTCACATGTCTCTATTGTGCTCTTCTTTTTCTTTCTTGTCTTTCTTTTTTTTTTTTTTTTTTTTTTTTTTTTTTTTTTTTTTTTTTTTTTTTTTTTTTTTTTTTTTTGTGGCCATACTGAAGACCAAACCCTGGGCCTTGTGCATGCTTGACAAGTCTTTCATCCTGGCATCTGATCTCATCAGATGTCCAAATCTAAGTAGGGTCAGGCCTGGTTAGTCCTTGGATGCGAGACTGCTTGGGAACACCAGGTGCTACAGGTTAGGGAGAAGGGCCTGGTAGCCTACTCGTGAAACAATCAGCCACAGAAAACCCTATGAATAGCAGAGAAATGCTGACCATAGTGCCAGCATGTCAGTGTGGAGGAGTGTTCCATCTGTTTTAGAGTCTCTATGAGTCACATCTGACTCAGTGGCACATAACAACAACAAGGAAAGTGCTCTAGCACTAGCTTCATCTGCAGCACTGCTTTTTAGAAACATTCTCTCTATGCGGCCCTGACCGGTTTCAAACTTGTGCTCCCCCTGTCTTTGCCCCTCTAAAATCTGGAATTATCGGCCTGTGTCTTGACACCTGGCTCTCTTCTTACATTTGATTGTTGCTTGCAATAAGATGGATGAATAAAGTCAGAAGATTCTTATGAATTATTCTTAATATGCATAAAAATGGATAAAAGTACATTTTCAAAAGCTGCAGATTGTGAATTGATTTTACATCTTGAAATTTAATATAATTTATACCATGATACTGATAACTCTTCTCAATAGAAGAACCAAAATGAATTGATCTTTTCCTGCCCAATATTAAACTTGAAGATTTATTTTCCTTAAAAAGTAATATTTCATCACCAGTAGTTGACAGACATACTGTTGCCTTTTAAACAATATAAATTTTAATAACAGAACCTTGATAAGAAACCTGGATTGGGATAATGTTGTATAGAGTACTATTCTGATGCCTGCTGTACTGGACTAGGTCTGATTTTCTTAAGGAAATATATATTGAAACAATAATAGGGAGTTTAGGAGGGGAAAAATAATTACATTTTGTTTGAATAACAATAACATAACAATTGTTGTTAGGTTCCCTGGAGTCAGGTCAGACCCCTAATGACTCTATGTACAACACGCAAAACATTATTATAGATGTTTCTCTGCTATTCATAGGGTTTTTGATGGCTGATTTTTTTGAGGGGGTGGGGAGTGGGTTGCTGGTTCTTCTCCCAAGCCTACAGCACCTGGTGTTACCAGGCTGTCTCCCATACAAGTACTAAACCGGCCCCACCCAGCTTAGTTTCTGAGATCTAAGAACACAGTGGTATGGGTGCAGGCATTCTAACCAGTACACGGTCTGAATAAGTAAATTTCCATTGCCACATATTCATATAGATTCTCTCCTGACTGTTTTTTCCACACTGCTACTATAAGTATGTAAATATTCTGGGGATGGGTTCTTCTCTACTGGGACATTAGTCATAATGTATGTGCGTTATTTTTCTACGTATAAACTATAGGAATTGAAATTCCCTAGCTGTGCACTGTATACTTTAGCATATATTTTAAGCTGTTAAAACCCTTTCATATCTGCTCCACACATCCACACACACACAAGATAAGAACAATACAAATACTAATTAATATAAGAACAGGAAAATGCTATGAATGTAATTTTAGCATAATATGAATTAAACTGTACTTTTCGTGGTTTTACTTAACTTTGTTCTGGTCTCTGGGAAAGAAAGGCAGAAAAGTTGGTATTCATCTTCTCTAATCTGGAGACATCTGAGAAGTCATGAGGCCAAACTTACTTGTAAATAGACTAATCAGATATTTGCTTAGTATTAACTCACAGAAAGATCACTTTAACCTTGTGAGTGTTTCAGTGGAGTGTGTGTACTTTGTTTATGGAAAAAAATTGGAATTAATTGATTTAAGGAGCATGCCCCTGCAAAATGTGAAAATCTATTCTATAATTAAGTACAAAATGAAAACGTTTCATGATTGGAATAGATCTTTATGTAAATTATGCCTTGTATGTATTACTTAGAGTCCTCCAATATTCAGTCTGGGTCAAGACTTATCCTAATGCTCCAAGGAAGGTTGTTGGAAGCCCTGATTTCTGCATGCTTCACTGTGACTAATGATTTGATATATTCTTTGATTTTTTTAGTAGCATTTGATGACAGAAAGAATTATCTGATTCTTATGAATAGAAATTGACAACATAATTCTTTGCATTATTTCCATCACATTTTGAAAGAGAAATGATTCCTTTGTTCAGAGAAATGATTAATGTTGGCATTCAAGTCACTATGGCAGACTAATGGAACTACTGGAATGACAACTGCTCATTGGTGTGATATTATGTGTCCTGAAAATCATTCAGCTTGCCAAAAAAAGATGGTATTTCCAGGATTTTGAACCCAGTCTGAATACTTGGCATTGATCATCTTTTGCCTACAATATGTTACTTAATTTTAAGAACAAACAATATCCTTTCTCGGTAGGTGAGAAACTAAGACATAATGAGGGTAGTAAACTCTTATTTGGAAGTACTATTATTATCAGCAAATAGGAGTTACTCTGAGCTAGTGTTCCAAAACACCTTTTGACCAGAATACCTCTGAATGTTCAAAAATGTTAAATTGTGCCCATATTGCTTAACAATGCATTAATTTCCTAAATATTGGAGTTTTTCTTAATATATTGCATTGGAAATGTATGCAAAATAATTAAGTGATTTATTTATTTACTTATTAGTCCTGAACATTGAGCCAAGGACCTCATATATGTCAGTCAAGCATTTGACTCTTTACTATACACCCAGCCCAAAGAGAGAAATGTTAATTCCTTGTTAAAACTATTTGCTTGTATCAAGTCTTTCTAAGGTATTTCAAACTTAGTTTTCCTATGGATAAAACTTTTATATTTATACTCCTATTCAAGAAATTAATGTAGTATTTAGTCAAATTGAACAATTACAATAGCATGAGCCAATAACACAACTGACTCCAAAAGGTCATATTTTTAACGGATGGAAGGAGTATGAACCTATGTATTTTCAGAGTAGTCTACTAAACATCTTTAGAGTCTTTTAGAGGAACAATGGAAGAATATTAACTCAAAAAGAAGTAGCAAATTTGAATCATCCTATAACAAGAAATTTAACTAATAACTAAAAATCTTTCTCTAAAGAGAAGTTCAGATCCACCTAGCTTCACTATTGAAATATGTCAACTAGATCAGAAAAATTAATGACAATCCTTACAAATATTTGCAGTAATTAGAAGAAAGAATACTTCCCAATTAGTCTACAAAGTCAAAACTGGTAATCCCAGGTTTACAATGATTGGATTTATGCTATTTTTGACTTTATGATGTTGTAGAAGTGATATGCATTCTGCAGAAACTGTACTGCATTTGAATTTTGATCAGTTCCCAAGTGATCAATACTATATCTGTACAATATCCTCAACACTGGGCAGCAGCAGTGAGCTGCAGCTCCCAGTGAACCTCAGAATTACCATGGGAAGCAATAAACTGTACAGTGCACCATGTCACTAAGTTACACAATAGATAGCTTAGGTGTATTAAACACATTTTCTGCTTAGAAAGAAATGATAAATATTTGAAATGATGGATATGATAATTACTCTGATTTGATCATTATAAAATATACATCTATATCAAAACTTGACATGTTCCCCATAAATATATAAAATTTGCATGCATTCAGTTAAAAGTAAAATTTAAAAAAAGATAGTGTGAGTGCCTCTGGAAATGGAATAGAGGCAGCAACACAATGCTTTATCTTTTTCAAGTGAACTCTGGCTGATGTGTCTAAAGCCCCTTCTCAGGCTGAGAGTTTAGGGACAGATCCCTTGCATTGTTGTTGTTTTTAGGGGCTAGATAGTAAAGAGAGTCCTTTCTGACTCATAGCAACTTTCATAGGGTTTTCAATGGCTGATTGTTTGGGGATTGTTTTCAGGAGTGGATTACCACATCCTTTTCCCATTTTTGTAGTGCTGAGGATAGAACCCAGACCCTCAGAGAGTGTGGAGCAGCTGTCTACCAACTGATCTAAACCCCAGCCTGACCCCTTGCATTCCATGCCCAAAGCCCTGGATTTGAACCCCAGAACCACAAAAGAATAAATAAAAATAAAGTAGTCATTCCCCCCTGCTCATTATCTTTGTAATCATTGTTGTTTTATATATCTTCTGGTGAAAAAAATGTCCCACTGGGCTTTGGGCATGTATAACATATGTTGCCGCTGAGTCTATGTCCTGGCACCTCCTCCAGTCAACTGCCTGATGACCAGCTAGTGGGTTCCTGGCATCTTACCCTTCACTCCTAATCCATTTATCTTTGTCATATAACATGTTATTTGTTGTTAGGTGCTATCTAGCCTTGTCTGTCTCATAGCAACCCTCATAGGGTTTTCAATAGCTGATTGTTTCAGGATTGGACTGCCACATTCTTTCTCCCAGTTTTGCAGTACTGGGAATCAAACGTGGGACCTCAGAGACTGCAGAGCTCTGCTCTACAAATTGGGCTAAATCACAGCCCATCATATGGCATAGCTTCTTTGTTTCTAGGGTTATTAATCTTGGGTCAACATTAAATGCTATGCTAAGAGAAAACTATTCTATTGATTAAAAATGATGCAAAGCAAAGCAAAATAAATGCACCTACAGTCATTGGAAGGTACAAAATAATTTCCTTTTCACACATTAATATTTTCCTATAATTAGGACTTGAATTTTAATAAAAGTTTATAGCTAAAAGGTTATTTATTCTTGATTCCCATCAATCCTCCACTTCTGGACATTTAAAAAATATTTGTGAATACTATTTCCAGAAAATAATAGGCTTCCTTGTGACTATTTCATACACATATACAGTGTACTTAGAGCATATCATTTCACCGTTACTCTGTCTTCTCTCTCCTGTCACTGTCCCCTACTCCTCAAATAGTCCTCTTATACTTTCATGACATTTTAAAGTTAAATTTCCTGGGTAATTATTTTTAAGTTGAAGTAGCAATTTTTAGTTATTCTCATATAACTTCAATTGGTTGAAATTCTACATTGAAAGAAAAAAAGTGAGTTTTTTGAAAGATAAATACTCAGCATTACTGGAAATCAATAAAATTATCACTATTAATTATACACCATTTTTAATTTAAAACTACTATAAGCAGGATCACTATATCAAGTAAACTGGAAAATTTATGAGTAATTCACATGACCAAGAAAAAGGTCAAAATTTTAAATGATTCTTTCTAATATAAAATGAATAAAAATCATATTGGTTTCAACCACAAGCTTTTTTCAAATTCTTTTAAAATGATAATTTACACTTCAGCTGTTTTTCTTTCATGCATCTAAAAGGGGAGTTCAAGTTTGATATATTATTTCAAGATTTACCCCCTTCAAGAGATCAGGAAACATTCTGAAATGCAAGAAAGAATCATTAAGAATAAGAGGAAGCGAGGTGTCCTTGAACAGGCCTGTAATCCCAGTGACTCTGCGGTAGGAAGATCATGAGTTCCAAGCCAGAGGTAGCCTGAGCAACTTAGTAAGACATTTTCTCAAATTAAAAATGAAAAACAATTTAAAGAAGGGGCTGGGAGTTTGTCTCAGTAATGGAATACTTGCCTAGTAAACATGAAGCCCGGGTTCAACTCACAGTACTGAAAAATAAAAGGAAAAAATGGTAAAAAAAATAATATTTATTGTCTTCTACAGGAATACACAAGCATGGGAAAGTGCATCTTAGATATGTGAACAATAGTTTACTATTATACTGTAGCAAGATATACTTCAAAACAAAAGCAAAATCTGATGCATTGCCAAATAATACTTATGAATTTTAATTGCATACTGATATCAGCTGAGAAATTTTTAAAAAGCCTGAATGCTACCATGAGAAGTGACTTATTTAGTCTTGGATATTGTCTATATATAAGGATATTCAAAATCTTTCCAGGTTGTTCTACTCTACATCCAAGCTTGAGAATAATGAAGTTATATTTAATTTTAAATTTTCAAATTTTGATTGAAATATTTTAGATGAAAAGTATTTATAATTGTACCCACACATATCTAACTTTCATGTGTTTCAGCTTCAATTTGAATCTAAAATACATGAAAAATAAACCCCAAATGAATATACAGTGCTGCATCTCTTTGAGTAAGATGTGTTTAATATAACTTCATTTGTCCTCAATTATTTAAATATGAATTTCAACATAAAAACAAATGTGATCCTGTTAGAGACTACTTTTCCTACAGGGTTGAATATTGTTGGTATGTATAATTCTTTCTTCAAGTAGAAAGATACTTGTGTTGCACAAATAAAAATGACTGAATTAAAAAAGAAAAAATAATGTTAAATTGATTATTGTTAAGCATGTGCACAGCAGATATTCTTTGTAGGTTTTTTTTAATTCGGTATTTATATTATTTAAATTCCTCCATCAAAGATTAGTGAAATGTAATGAATTTAAATTTAGAATTTAGTATAAGAAATTGTTCTATTTTCTTACAGCTTTCTCTCTATGCAAATGTTATTTTACTTGATTATAATTGTACCCCACATTAATTTGCAGCCTATGAACAATACAAATTAAACAGTGCAGTTAACAATAGTTCTCCAGAGAACTATAGTTGAGTTTTTTAAATGGTTGAGTTGTAATAATATTTGTAATCAATTTACTTCAATGTACAATTGGTGACACTGCTCTAGATGATTTTAGATGAAAAAGATTTTTCTAAAGGATATACTTAAAAATCACTTTTTCTATTATTTTGCATGTTTTCACTATCATTTTCCATGTCTTTGTGGAAGAAGTTAATGGCTAATAGAAGTGGAATAGAAGTTGCAGAAGAAATAATGAAGCATAGTGCTTACTCATCCATGAACCACAACACAGAGCTTGAATGTCTGTATTAAAAAATAACTTTCTGTGAAGATACCTTTCCCATCATCAGTACCCCAGTAGAAGTACAAAAGGTAAGATTGTGAGAAAATGACTGTGTATATGTATTTTTGTATTTTTATTATGATAAATATGAGTAATATCATACAGATAACATATGTTGATGCTATTTACACAGATGGGAGAATGACTCAGCAGACCACTCATTAAACAATCAACCACCGAAAACCCTAGGAATATTAGAGGAGCACTGACCATAGTGCCAAGCATGGCACAGTGTTGAGTAGTGTTTTGTTCTATTGTATGTGGAGTCACTATGAGTTGGACCTGTGGCGCCTACTAACAACTTTTACATATCTAACTATTTTAACAAGTAGCCATTACTCAGAATAAATACAAATTATAGGATGTGAAGATCAAATCAGGCAGACCAATGATCATTCTTAGAACATATAAAGTTTTCTTAGTTTACATCACAGAACACATTATTAAGAAGTAGAATTATTAATGTGATATAAAATCAAAACTTAAAAATAATTTAACATGTTGGACCTTGATAGTTTAAGAATAAAGTAAGGAATATGAAAATATACATATAGTTTTAATTTCAGATTCTTTTGTCTTTGGAGGTAGAGGAACTATTCTTGCATGTAGAAAACTTTTAAAAAATAAACGTGTTGTGTATAGATAATTACAGGGTTGTGAGGGTCAGGGTCAGATCTCTGTCTTTCAACCTACCTAACCATTTATCTATTAGTGATTCATCTATACGGGCTGGAATTTAGCCCTGTTGGTAGAGCACTGCTCTGCAGTCTCTGAGGTCTCGGGTTCAATTCCTAGCACCGAAAAAATGGGAGAAGGATGTAGGAATCCATTCCCAAGGCAATCCCAAAACAATCAGCCATTGAAAACCCTATGAGGGTCACTATGAATCAGACATGACTGGAGTGCACCTAACAACAACATTCATCTATATAACTACAGATCAATCTCTGTTTATATGTTTATTTACATCTTTCATTTATTTGATATAGAATTTTTGTTAATTGTCAGCAGGATAAAATAAATAAGGCAATTCAGCATAAAGATTACGCAGTTACTAAAAATAATAGTAATTAATGAAAAGGAAAGAAAAGTCAGAAAGACATAAAGAAGGACCCAAAAGAAGGAAAGAAGAAAGGAAGGAAGGAAGGAAGGAAGGTAGGAAGGAAGGATTGGATGGAGGGAAAAAAGAAAGAAAGAAAGAAAGAAAGAAAGAAAGAAAGAAAGAAAGAAAGAGGAAGGAAGGAAGGAAGGAAAAGAGGAAGCAAGTAGCAGAAAGAAAAAGATTTTAGCATCGAGAAGTGCATGTGCTGATAGTTTGAACATGCCTAAAGACAAGCTGCTAAATGTCTGAATTTGACTTTTTGAGTAGATGAAACAATGAGGTCAGTGGAATGAATTAGTTCAATTTACATAACATGAAAACAGATGTCTCCATTAGCAGAAGAAGAAAAATGCCTGCAAGAATGTTGTCTTCCAAAGCCTTATAAAAGGACATTAGCAAATGTTATAGAAAAAAATCAATGTTAAAGTACAATTTTCAAAATGAAAAAAAAATCCATGGCTCTGATGCAAGCATAAAATTAAAATGTCAAATATCTCATCAGACTCAGTAATTAATGAGGGGCAAGTAATATATTATGATGATTTCAAAGAACATTCTAAAAAATTGATATTTATAGTGATGTTAGGATATGATATCTGAGTTAGATGCAAAATTGTTTAATTTCCAACAAGACCATGCAGTGTAACCTTTAGTGCCATCTTTTCTCCTGGAAAGAAATGATTTTAATCTCTACCAGAAAAAAGTTTGCAAGTCAGGCTGGTGTTATACCTTGGGTTAGAGTGCCTGCCTCAGATGCCCAAGGCCCTGTATTCAATCCGCAGAAAAACAAAATATCAAAACAAAAACTAAACTAAACTAAACTAAACTAAAATAAAATACAATGAAACAACTTAAACAAGCCGTAAGAGGTATAAAATATATTAAAAGATGCAAAAGTCAATCTGGGCACTACAATGAAAAAGCAACTCAATATCTGAATAATGATTATAGCTTAAAAGAATATTCAAGGAGTCTAAGGACACTACAATAAAAATAAAGAATGCAAGGAAAATGGACAAAGGTATTCTGAAATCCAGTCAAGGGTAGTGGTGTACACCTGTAATCCCAGTGACCCTGGAGGTAGAAGCAGAAGGATCACAACTTCAAGGCCAAAGGCAGCCTTTCCTGCTTCAAAATAAAATTTGAGAAAATGGGCTGGGCTGTAGCTCAGTGGTAGAGTGCTTGCAAAGCATGCGTTAGGTCCTAGGTTCGAACACCCCCCCACAGTACTGAAAAAATAATAATAAAATAAGTAAATAAAATAAAAAAATGAGTATTAGCAAAATAAAGAGAAAATAATAAAATACTTTTGAAAAAGATAAGCAGGAAAATTATTTTTAAAAAGATATCATAGTCTCTTTTTGTTGAAAATTACATGCACGGTTTTTCATCTTTAAGCCTGTTGCCCCACCACTGTGGCATCAAATCTCGGAAGCTAAACAGGGTTGGGCCTGATTAACACTTGGACGGAGACTGCCTGGGAACACCAAGTGCTGTAGGCTTGGGGGAAGGATCTGGCAGCCCACTCTCAAAAAACAATCAGCCCCTTGGAGACCCTATGAACAGTAGAGAATCACTAACAAAACTGTTTTGTCTCATATGTAGGGTCGCTATAAGTCAGACACTGACTTGAGGGCACCTAACAATGACAATGGGCTGGGATTTAGCTCAGCTGGTAGAGCGCTGTGCTGCAGTCTCTGAGGTCCAAAGTTCAATTCCCAGCACCGCAAAAATGGGAGAAGGGCCTGGCAATCCACTCCCAAGGCAATCTCCATATAGTCGCCATTGAAAACCCTATGAGGGTCGCTATGAGTCAGATACCCACTCAACGGCACCTAACAACAACAACAACAATGACAATATGGCTATAAATCTTTTAAAGTTGTTTAATTAAAGAAAATTTCCATGCAAAAATCATTTTTGTTTGGAAAAGAAATGAAGAAATGCATATTTAAAAATTCGGTAGTTTTTTGAAGCAATTTGAAATTGCTTGTCATTTTGAAATCTCTAATTCCTAATTCCCCAAGGTATCTGTTGGCTTCTTGTGCTGTGGGAGCTTGCATGTTGCTGTGATACTAAAAACTATGCCACTAGAATTTCAGAGACCAGTAGGGCCACCCATGGTGGATGGGTTTCAGCTGACCTTCTAGATAAGACAGAATAGGGAGAAGGACTCAGAAGCCTACTCTCAAAACAATTAACCATTGAAAACCCTATGAATAGTAGAGAAGCCCTGTCAAATATAATGCCAGAAAATGAGTTCCATTGGCTGGAACACATTCAAGAAACCACTGGGGAAGAGTTGCCTCCTCCAAGTAGTTGTTGTTGTTAGATGCCATCAAGTCATGATGGTCATAGCAACCCTCATAGGGTTTTCAATGGCTGATTATTTCGGGATTGCCTTGGGATTGGATTGCCATGTCCTTCTCCCATTTTTGTGGTGCTGGGAATTGAACTAGGGACCTCAGAGACTGCAGGGTGGGACTTTACCAACTGAGCTAAATCCCAGCCCTTCCTCAGAGTCAACCTTAACGACAGAAATGGAGTAAAGTCCCTGGGACCTCCCTTTGCTCATGTGGCATGACTCAAAAGGTGAAGAAACAATGGCTGCAGCAATGAACTCAAACATAAAAAGATCATGTTCATCCCATATTGTTGGGGAATGTTTCATTCTGTTGTACTTAAGGTAGCTATGATTCAGATCCTACTGGACGGCACCTTACAACAACAATCCCTAATTATGTTTTGCTTCTTATTGTCAAAGCTCTGCATCTATATTTGATCTTCAATTAAATATACTTACATGTATTTCACAAGTAACTGAAAAAAAAGCTTCAAAAACAATTGTAAATAAATAGAACAAAAAAACTCGATTAAGTGAGAACATATCAAAAAGTATTTCAGGGTCAAAGTCTAAGAAATCATGCACAGAGAGTCCCCAACTTATGACAGTTCCACTTAAAGGACTCTTGATTTTCAGATTCTAGTGAATTTAGCATTTAGTAGAAAATATACTTTAAATTGGAATTTTGATATTTCCCTGGGTTCACAATATGCAGAACCCTACAGTTTCAATGCTCACCAGCAGCAACCAGCTACAGCTCCCAATCAGTCACACAATTATTAGGGTAAAGAATACATTTGCTAAGTGTACTGAGCTACAAAGTATGAAAATTTTTAGATTAGTTATATTAAATGCATGTTGCACTTCCAGTATCTCCAACTTATACTAGCTTTATTAAAATATAACTATCATTGATCCAGGAATATCTGTATTTATTTAAGTACTTCAATCACTATACATATGAAAAAATTTAAGAATTGAAAATGTTCTTGGAAATTACTACCTGTGCATTCAAAACAGCAGAGAAACATTTCTAGCAAATTATTTTCAGACATCTTCTTGAATATACCCGGTTTTGGGACATTTGATACCATATTAGGATCACAAAACATTTTCTAACAATCAGACTAAAGCTTTTTCCTGACAATTCTACTTACTGTTTCTTTTTACTCTCCAAGCCAAGATAATCAGTCTCAATATGAGAAGACTTTAAATATTTTTAAATGGGTTATTGTGTTATTACGACATACATTATTTTGCTCTTTGTACAAAAACTTTCAGAAATTTCAGTTGTTTTTCACATGACTGTATTAACATAATCAATGT
>VMDO01020244.1:0-37959 GCA_007922755.1 Pedetes capensis | reverse complement strand
AAGAGGGGGAGGGGAGGAAGAGGGAGAGGAGGAAGAAGGGAAGGAGTAGGAGGAGGAAGACGAGGAGGAAGAAGAGGGGGAGGAGGAGGAGGAGGAGGAAGTGATGACAAAATAGGCATTTCCAGTCGGTAGTGGGCTAGGAAACTGGAGGCAGGAAGTCTTCACGCCCTGAAAGTCTGGGGTCCAGGCACAGAGCCCTGGCTTTGCTCCACCACTCATGACGCAACAGGGGACAAGAGTCACGGCTCATGTCTTGGCTCATATCTCCCACCAAGGTTTTGGAACACCTGGCCTGACCAATATGGCAGCGAGACCCAACAAATGGCCGTGAAGGGGACTTGGGAAGGGCGACCTAAGCTGAGTTATGCACAGTCGGACACCAGACTGCGGGCAAGAGCGGACCTCACAAGGAAAGCAGAAACCCAGGCGGGGACTCGGGGGTGGCCTGTCAGAGGCACTCGCTCAGCACGCCCACCCCCACGTCCCCGCCCTGCCGAGTGAGAGGGCTCTTCCTCAGCGCGTTGCTCAACACACTGCTGAGCCGTCCCGTGGGAACGGAGCGTGTGGGCCCCCGGTCAGGCGGGCGGCTGCAGTCGATTCCCCCGGCCGCGGTTCTGCCCCCGAGTTGCTCTTCTCATCAGCGCACTTGGCAGAGCAGTGACCTGACCCCACCCGCGTTGGCTCCGCAGCAGCCTCCTTGCTCAGCCTCCCCGGGCTCGGCCAGCAAGGCTCACATGTCAGGCCGTTTGCTCCCCGGGGCATGACTCACAGGAGTCAGTTGTCTTTGAAAAATGCTTTTCATATTTCAAATCAAAAATAAATACCACGCACTCTGGACACCAGCCATCCCAGATGGCTCTGTGGAGCTATAAAAGCGAAAAGGCCCGAGGAAGCCGAGAAGGGGGTGGGTTCACGTCACCCTGAGCCTACCGCCTCCACAGGCGGGGGCCTGAGGCCAGGTGCCAGGCTAATGCCTACTGTGGCCAGAGATGAGGAGGGCAGGGGTACCTGCGTCCTCTGGGACCAGAGAGGGTGAGAGCAAATGCCCTCAAGGCCAAGCCTTCAAGAGGACATCGTCGATGTCAGCAGGGACAAGCAGGGCCACCTCCAAGTGGCTCCCTGCACACACACCAGGCAGGAATTAACCTCTGAAGAAAGGGGCAGGCACTGGGCACAGTGGCGCATGCCTGTCATCCCAGCGGCTCGGGAGGCAGAGGCAGGAGGATCACAAGTTTGAGACCAGACGCAGCGAGACCCTGTCTCAAAAAGTAAAAAAATGGGCTGGGGGCACAGCTCAGTGGTTCAGCACTTGCAGAGCATGCAGGCGCGAGGTCCTGGGTTCAACCCCCAGTACCGCAAGATAGATAGATAGATAGATAGATAGATAGATAGATAGATAGATAGATAGGTAGATAGAAAGAAAGAGAAAGAAAGAAAGAAAGAAAGGGGCAGGTGGGCAGCAGTAGAAACCGCTAGGCCGAGAGTGGCAGCGACATCACAGCAGTCCTGCATGGTCTGGCCAGCAGGGGAAGTGTCGTCCGGTGGCAAGGGTCAGCATAGCACACGGGGACATGTCTGGCCACCAGCCACGGCCACCTGCCACATGTGTCTCCTGGAACTCCCTCCTCCATTCATCCTGACCCTCCAGGGGCTTCCACAGTAGGGTGCCCACGGGAGAGCGTGCCCTGGTGATTGAATGTCACGTGTCAACGATGGGACACGTTCTGAGAAATACGTGATGAGGTGATTTCAGTGTAGAAACGTCATAAAGTACACTGGCACACACCAGGTGCGCTATGCGACTATATATCCAGGCTAGATGGGGTGTGTGTGTGTGTGTGTGTACACACATATGGCAACCCCTCTGGCTCCTGGAGCCTTGGTGAGTAAGCTGACATGAGATCACACCAAGCACACAATGATGCCACCGAGAGACGCAGTAAACACAAGACTTGCGAGGCCGCTGCCAGTGGACTGTGGCAGACCGTTGTAGTCGACTCTTTTGTTGTTGTAAGTAATTTGCAATGGATTACCCAGTGCCTGGACTAGTGTTTCAGTTTCTTGCTAGTCAGTGGGACCCAGCAGCCCTGTTTCCAAGCCTAATAAGATGAGGTTTCTGAATCATCAAGGAGTAGACTATAAAACGAGAATGCAAGTAAATATGTAAACAAGTAAGAGTCATCCACAAGCCTTATCACCTATTACGTGCTGTACGTGATCACACACACTATGCCTTTAGACCACTGGCAGCAAAGTGGGTTTGTTTACGCCAGCCTCCCCCAAACACATGAGTAATGTGTTGTGCCAAGACTGCCGTGACGTCACCAGGCGATAGGACTGTTTCATCTCCATTATAATCTTAGGGGACCACTGTGGTGCATGCGGCCTGCTGCTGACCCAATGTCATTACGTGGCATATGACTGTAACCTCTCAGTGGTTTTACCTTTCAATAAATAACCTAGCGGCTGGATTTCTGCTTCAGCTTTTTTGGTAGGCAGTGGGGGCCAAGGCCCTGCCTCTAAGCCTCACGAAACGAGATTTCTGAATCCTTAACGTCAGGCCCAGATCCAGGAACACTCGTCAAAATCAAGGTCATTTTCCAGATACCAGCCGCCCCTGGTGTCTGTGTGCCGCCTCTGTCCCTCCAAGCTCTCTCAACGCCCCCTCGCCTGGGCACAGGTCTGTGAGGTTCCCAAGGTGCTCAGGGTACAGATCTTGAAAGCGGAAATATTAAGCTGAAACTTGACCTCCAGCTCTGACCACTTCTACCCCAAAAGTCACAGGTGAGGCCCCTGCAAGTGGCGTTACTGGGTATGGAGGTATTCTGTTTATGAGCATTCTCGCTCACCCAAGGATAACCAAAAGTCTTTTTTTTTTCTTTTTTCTTTTAATTCCCTCTGAAAATATTTCCAGAACCCGGGCATGGTGGCGCACGCCTGTAATCCCAGCGTCTCGGGAGGCAGAGGCAGGAGGATGGCAAGTTCGAGACCAGAGGCAGTCTGCGTAACTTAGTGAGACCCTGTCTCAAATAAACTAAAAAAATGGGCCGAGGGCACAGCTCAGTGGTCCAGCACTTGCAGGGCACGCAGGCGCGAGGCCCTGGGTTCAACCCCCAGTACCGCAAAAAAAAAAAAAAAAAAAAAAAAATCCCAGCAAGTATCTGCCCACTCTTCTCTCTCAAGTCCATTTTCTTTAAAGGCAAGGAATCCTGTTTCTGAAGACTGATCCTCTGCCCCTCAGGCCCAGACTGAAGTGAAGTCTCCCTTCAGAGACCAGCAAACTCTAGAAGCTGCAGAGAGTCCCCTGGCACTCAGGACAGCCACTGAGGCTGGCCTCTTTTAAAGGATCAAAAGTCATCAAACAAAACCGTAAGAACCCACTTTCCAGTGATCGGTTTCGGTTTTACCTACAACGCGTCCAAGAGTTGGAGAACAGGGTGCACTAGTTCCTGTCACCAGACATTTTGGACACTCTGGGCTGCAGGACTCCTCATACCCTTTTGTGAGGGGTGGGACCCACTGCTGGAAGCCCAGAGTCCTTCACCTGAGAAGTCCAAGGGTCGCGGCAGAAACACATTGGGCCCATTCCCCGGAAACGTCACTAGAAGACTATTCCAAAATAAATCTCTCCCGTCTCCCCACTTTGGGGGCACCCTGTCTATCCGAGTGCCTGCTGCGGACCGGACGCTGTACGATGACATTGGACTGCGGGGAGCTGATGACCACACCATGGCAACATTCATGGCTACCATTTATGA
This sequence comes from Pedetes capensis, assembly GCA_007922755.1. NCBI lineage: Eukaryota > Metazoa > Chordata > Mammalia > Rodentia > Pedetidae > Pedetes > Pedetes capensis. The sequence continues at coordinate 34,201 of VMDO01020244.1, read as the reverse complement.
GCACTTATATGCCAGGAACTGTGCTAAATCTCTGGAACATTTGCAGTTCAATCTTTGAGACCAATCCGTGAGACATTTCGTCCCTGTCTTAGAGATGAGGAAACAGAGAAAGTTTAAGTCACTGCCAGAAGTCCTATAACCTGCTCGAAGCAGGGCCAGGGTTTAAACCCCGATCTGTACAAACCAAAGCCCTATTCTCTTCCTAAGATTATCAGGTAAACCCTCGCTTAAAACACGCACTAGCTCAGCTCCTTGCGAGCCGCAGGACGCTTACCTCTGTGGTCCTCAGTATTTTTCATTACAGAACTAGTTATATATTTCCTGAGACTTCTTGTTGGCTCTAACCAAAGGTCAAAAAAACCCAAGGGTTCACTAATGACCACAAATCCCCACAGAGGTAACAGGCCAAAGGATTCCTGCTCGGAAAGGAGTCCTAGCTTGCCTGTCCCAAAGTCACAAGGAAACCACGAAAAGCCAGCCATGTGCAGCTTGGGGGAGAAGAGAGACAAGTAAAGGAGCCAGTCCACACGGCACTGCCAGGCTGTGAAGAGTCCCCAGTGCCTACAATGTCCTCCACAAACGAAAGGAAAGTATAACCTGTAGTTGCCTTGTTTATTAGACAAAAGTGTTTCATTGGCTCCTTCTTATAAGGGGACACATCAGCTTCACCCTTCTGTTCTCAGTAACTTCTCAGTTTCCTGGTCTATAAAATGAAGACTTACGTTCAGACCTTACACCGATGCTAGCCGATGGAATCACCTGCGATGTTGAAAATGTGCTGTTTCGTGTCACAGCCACTAGTCTGCCTGAGCATCTGAAAGGTGGTGCGACTCAAGAACTGAATTCGTCTTGTTGTTGTTGTTCAGTGCCGTGAAGTCGTGTCCGACTCATAGCGACCCTCACAGGGTTTTCAATGTCTGACTGTTTCGGGATTGCCTCGGGAGTGGATTGCCACGTCCTTCTCCCATTTTTGCGGTGCTGGGAATGGAACTCAGGACCTCAGAGACTGCAGCGCAGCACTCTACCAGCTGACCCAAATCCCAGCCCTTGAATTCGTGTTAAGTAGCTGAAATTTAAATAACCATAGGTGGGCACTGGCTTCGTATCCGACAACACAGCCTTAGATTACAGTGGTAAGAACTAAATAAGGTCACCCCTGAACTGCCTAATGCAGTACACAAGGCACAGGAATCCCTAGAGCAAAATGCACAAATACGCAGAGGTCCTATCCGCACAGAATGTTTTTAAGCAAATGTCCCACTGAGAGATGGAGGCACTAGAAGCTGACAGAGACACAGACATTTTGTTGTTGTTGTTGTTAAGTGCCCTCAAGTCGGTATCCGACTCATAGTGACCCTCACAGGGTTTTCAATGGCTGTTTCGGGATTGTCTTGGGAGTGGGTTGCCAGGCCCTTCTCCCATTTTTGCGGTGCTGGGAATTGAACTTGGGACCTCAGAGACTGCAGCACAGTGCTCTACCCACTGAGCTAAATCCCAGCCCCATTTTAGAAAGACCTAAAGAGCCAGGCCTGACGTCTGTCATCTCAGCCACCAGGGAGGCGGAGGCAGGAGGACAGCAAGCTCTAGGTCAGGTGCAGCCTATGTAACTTAGTGAGACCCCATCTCAAGATAAAAGAATAAAAAGTGGGCTGGGGTGTGGCTCAGCGGTAGGACACTTGCAAAGCACGTGGGAGGCCCTGGGTTCAACCCCCCAGTACCAGAAAGACCTGAAGGAATCAGGTGTGTGGCTGGATCCCTTCCCTAAGTGTGGGAACAGAATGGCTGAAAGCCTGTTGTTTTCTTCATGAATGTTCTTGTCACCAGAGAAAAGAGGGCACTTAGCCGCCCCAGGATGTTCTAACCCGAGAGGCCCAATATGGACTCCCCGACCCTAGCAAGGCCTCTCTCAGCAAACACCTGCTCCCAGGCACCCCCAGATCTGCAGTGCTCCTGGCCTCCAGGGGCTCCCCACAGGCCCACCATGGGGTGCATCAGCAGGCTGGCGGCAGACTGGGATAGGAGCACCGCCCCCCCACCCTCCCCACGCCCCCGCACTTGCTGGCAGCCAGCCTTTGTCACAGGCCGACAGGAAACAAGAGAAGACAGCCACCAGGGCCGCGTGGAAATCCCCAGCGGGCTCCATGCCTAGCTGTGACTCAGCTCATGGCCGGCCAGAGAGCGGCCCTCCCACCCCATGCCGGGAGGGCAGAGGGCGGCCACAGGAAACAGGCCACCCCGCCTGTGCCGGCTGAGGACATGGGGTCTTAACCTTCGCTGTGCTAGAGCCACCATCATGGCCCTCCACAACCGTCGGGACATGGGCTACGAGTGAGGGGGAGTCAAGGTCCTTTTCCATCAACCAGATGGGACCCTTCCCAGGCCCAGCTCCTTACCCGTGACATGGAGGGGCGCGCCTGGGATGGAGCCCTGCGCTCTCCCTGGGACACGTCAGGCAGTGCCACCCCACAGAGCTCCCCGCTCCTCCTGGGCCAGCATGGCAGCTCCCTGGGACTCTGTCCCCACGACAAAGACCACTCATGGACATTTGCCAGTCCCCAGAGCACAGGTCACGCCTTCTGCCCCTACAGAAGGGAGCAGAAGTCACTCCCAGAAGGAGCTAGAGAGATAGTATGGTGTGCCAAGACCTGTTCTCCTTGACGCTCCCCCAAGTCCACACCACAGAGGGGGGTCCACACCACCAGAGGCTCTTCCTGCTTCTGCTGCCCTCAGGGATTAAGGAGCTCTAGATAAAGTCTAGGGCTGGGATTGAGCTGTTGGTAGAGCGCCGCTATGCAGTCTCTAAGGTCCTGAGTTCGATTCCCTGCACCACAAAAACAAGAGAAGGACGTGGCAACCCACTCCCGAAGCAATCCGGAAACAATCAGCCATCGAAAACCCTATGAGGGTCGCTAAGAGTCAGACATGACTCGACGGCACCTAACAACAACAACAACAACAACAACAGGTTAAGTCTGCTCCACACTCTTCCTCTTCACTCCATAAAGGGTCTGGGGTCCTCCAGGGTCCCTCTCAAAACCTCTTCCCTGTGAGATGCAAGAGGCTTACGAACCCAAGTCTTTACCCTCTAAAGTTGCTAGAAAAGGTGTGTGCCATGCCTCACACCTGTAATCCCAGTGACGTGGCGGGGCTGATGCTGGAAGATCTCAGGTTCACAGCCAGAGGCAGCGTGCACAACTTAGCAAGACCCTGTCTCAAAATAAAAAATAAAAGGAGGGTTGGGGGTACTGCTAAGGAAGGAAAAAAGGAAGGAAGGAAAGAAAGAAAGAAGGCAGGAAGGCAAGCAAAAAAAAGGAGGGAAATTCTAGAAAAATAGGACCTATGTTATTTCACTTTCAAATGTATCAACTTGTCTCATCTTTTTACATTCAGAATTGTTGTCAGGCGATTTTGCCCTGGATGACAAGCTTCTTACAAAATCATCCCTCTCCCTCACACCCCGGGTGGATATGGGTCTGAACTGCACGGGTATCTTCAGCAAGCCCACCATGCGCTTCCGAGGGGTTCTGCCCACCTACTTATTACACGGTTCCGTTTGGTTGCCCCCTGAAAGCTTCCTGGGCTCTCCCACCACACAGCACACCCCTTCACCAGGTCCCCGCCCCACTTCAGCACAGCTGCGCGAGTGCTGCGACCAGCCCTTGCCACCCATTCACAGGCGTCCACCATCATGGGCTGTGGCCCCAACACTCCACTGTGCCCGCACTAATCAGGCTACCACACCCCAGACACGCCTCTCAGGCTGCCCACTTGGGACCCTCCGTGACGTCCCCTTCCGCTCCCTGCAAGGTCTCAGCCCTCAGCTCAGGGGTGCTGGGCGCCACCTTCTTTCTCCCCCGCTCTCCTCATCCCTGCACATGGAAGCTCCTCAGACGCTCGCCCGCTGCTTCTCTGCCACCCGCACATCCTCTGCAGTCTGGCCTCGCCTGTGCAACCATAGAGCACACACGTCCACCCCGGCTCGAGACCTCCTCAGCCTCCACTCTCTCCTGCCCAGTGCCTGGTCTAGGTCCCGGGTAGCAGGCACTCCACGCATGCCTGCTGTGTGGCACCGGCACCTCCTAAGTGTCTACTTTGTCCACAACCCTGTGCCATGTACTGTGGGTGACACACGTCCCTGAGTTCACAGAAGGCTCGGGAAAAGCCGGGGGGATTTTGGAGAGAAGGCAGACCTCAACCGGCTGGGGCTCTACAGGAAGGCATCGTTGGGACTGTGGCATCTGGGTTATGTCTCACGAGACAGCTCATGAAACCAGCACTTTCAGCCCTTGCTGAAATGACTCGAGGCCCCCCACATCATGCTGACAGAGCACCAAGCCTCAGCCGGCTGTTTCACTTTGTTATGTTTTGTTTTGCTGAGACAGGGTAGGGTCGCCCTTTTTATTCCAGGCTAACCTTGAATTCCTGATGCTCCTGCCTTAGCTTCCCAATTGCTGTGATTTCATGGCGTCCACCACCACACTCAGCTGCCAGCTGTTTTGAGCCTATGTATTCAGTCCCAGGCTGGATAAAACCTGCCGAGAGAGAGGTCTTCTCTAAGCAGAGCTCGTTAGTGCTTTGTGTAACAATATTTGGTTGCTTTTTCCTGCCAAATTCTGGCTGGGTATAAAAGTAATGCACCTTCGGACTTGAGTCTGCCGGCCCCAGTTCAACCCTCACTAAACAGTGGAACAGGAGCTAGGTGCCGTGGCACAGACCTGTAAGCCCAGCTACTCTGCAGGGAGAGGCAGGAGGATCCCAGGTTCGAGGCCGGAGGCAGCTTGTGCAACCTAGCAAGACCCTGTCTCAAAAGTAAAAAGTAAAAGGCTGGGGTGTAGCTCAGTGGTAGCACACTTGCCTAGCGTGTGTGAGGCCCTGGGTTCAAGCTCCAGTACTATATTTTTTAAAATGGGGCACTGCTTTTCTAGCAAATACCAAAGGGCACTACAAATCAAACAAATCAATAATGGTTTCCCAGGCCCTCGTCACGTGACCCTGGTAAGGAGCCCTCTGAAAAGGAAAGTTCCGCCGCGTTTCCACTTAGGCAGTGCAGCTTTCTCACAGTCCCTGCGGCTCCCCCGCCTCGCGACCACACCGGCTGACGGCTGATGTGTGGGTGCCCACCTCCCCCTACTGTGGTTGGACAGCTGGCGCCAGCTTCCTGCCAGGCATGTGGTCAGCACCCCGCACGAACATGGCGAAGAATGAATTCCAGACACTCAGCTTGGGAGTCCTGACCATACCCGCCATCTGTATACAGTGCTTGGTATAAATTGCTTTTTATGTTCTCACTAAAACAAACATCAATGCTTGACCGTGTTTTAAGCCTCTTTTAAACCTTCACACAGTTCTGTATGAAGAAAATCTAAGCCAGGACCGTTGGCAGACACCTATAAATCCCAGCACTCGGGAGGCTGGGGCTGGAGGATTGAGTTGAGACCAACCTGGCTTATATAATGACAGGGGGTCTCCAAAAAAAACAGAGTTAAGTTTGGGAATCCGTGTGCCATAAGCCACAGCTTTCCCCCGTGGGCTTGGAGGGGATCCCAGCAGGAAGGGAGACATCCTCACATCCTCCAAGTCTCGTGCCTGGCACCACCTGCTCAAAGGCCACTGGGGGACCCGGTGACTTCCTACTGATCAACAGGAGCTGTGGACTGCACTGACAGTGGCTCCGGGCCGGAAGTCGGGGTGCTGTTGAGGGCGCGGGGTTTCCCTGGAACTCGGTAAAGTGAAGAGTTTTGAGGTCTGGGGTCCTGCTGGTTCTGACAGCCGGCGCTCTGCTACCTTCATGGCCTGAGGCTAGAATGAAGGCAGTTCTGGGGTCACCACCTCAGGGAGGCCAGCGTGCTGGGAAAACAGCGGCAGGAGTTCAGAAGCCCGGGGTCTGCATCCTGCCTAGGGTTTTGGCTGTGAGTTCCCTGCCAGTGTTACGGGTTTAAAGTGGTGTGACTCTTCCCAGGGTCTCCACAGAACACGGCAGCCACGGCTGCGGGTCTCGGGACCAGACCTCCCAGCGGGGAGGCAGAGATGCGTGTGGAGACATGCCCATCTCAGTGCTGCAAGGTGGAGGCCCAGGGCAAGAACTGGGTGGAGCCGTCCAGAACGGCTTCCTGGAGGAAGTGAGCCCGGGGATTTCCAAGCACTTTACAAATGTTATCAAGAGAAACCCTGCGTGTAGAGAGAGAAACATGGCATCTCTCACCTCCTGACCTCTGCCTCCTGAGCCTGACACACTGCCCTGTCCTCTCACAAGACTTTCCCTCAGCCACGAAGCAGGGACCTGGCGGGGTGACTTCCCCAAGGCTGAGAAGTCCTTTCCCTAACCAAACTTAACCAGGTGGGCCTGTCCCGCAAGCCTCATGGAGACCCAGCATCCTCATTCCCGGATGCTCAAGGCTCCTGCCTCTCCCTAGATGCCCCCTCCCTCTGCCATCAGGATGTCCCGGGCAACAAAGAACCCCTCCACAGCAGTGGCCTCTCCTCTGAGTTCCCGTGGCACACACCGTCACGACTGCGGCAGACCTGCTAGGAACAAACCCCACCATAACCACAGCGGCCCCTCGGACTGCGCGCTTCTCCAGCCCAGCGCCTGCTAGATCACTGCAGGCATGGCTGCAGCGATGCCCACACCATGCGCAGCGGCGGCCCCACTGTGCGCCCTGCGGCAGCTGGGCTGCAGCCCAGGTCTCGAAGCTCAGGTCTTCACCCAACGCTACACGGTTAGTGTGGAAGGAAGACTCCCAAGGCCAGGTCCGGATCTGCATCTGAGGGCAAAGCGGGGCTCTTGGCCTCTCCACGCCACCACCATGGTCACAGAGCTGAGTCACACAGGACTGCGGGTGGAGGGCCTCCCTCCCCGGCTGGAACAGCCGGTCACCCACAGGCCTGGGTTTACCTGGGAGCTGCCAGTGGGCGGTGTGGACCCCGGCCACGTTCAAACCCCCACACCTGGGGACACACGGGGCTCAGAAGCGGAACAGGAGACAGGGCAGCAAGATGCGCAAAGCCCTCGAGGCAGGTTCTGTTGCTGAACGTCCAACCCCTCTCAGGACTTTGCATCTGCTGTCCCCACTCCCCCCAAGATGCTCTCCTAGGGACCCCTTCACTGTGGACACTGCCCAAGCGTCCTTTCCTCGGTAAGCCTTCCCAGTCCACGGCTCCTTCCTCACACAGAACGAGGCTCCCCCCCCATGGCTCCCGTGGCCCGCTACACCACACTCAGAGGGTTCTGGCCTCGTTCACCACTGCATCCAGAGCCCAGCACGGGGCAAATCACCCAGCCAGCTCCCTGCTTCATGGTTGAGGGAAAATCTTGTGACAGGAAAGGTACTGGGGGCAGGCGGTCAATAAAACGAGCGCAATACGTGGACAGGGGAGTTAATGCCAGGGCGTGGAAGCAGGCACACGGTCACCGTCACCGCTGCTCTGAGGACCCCTGTCCCTCCCCGGCCTGGGGGCACCATGGACACGGAGCCCAGGCTGCCCTCTTGCTGGATTCTTTGGAAGCGGAAGGAAGCCAAGGGCTTTGCACACAGCTCCGCACACACGACAGATCCAGACTCCAAGTCCAAGGGCCACGGCGGGTAAAGGACCCCTGAGGCGGAGCCCCCAGGACCTTCCCGTTTGCTGTCCGCTTGGCATGTTTCCATGGCAGCAGATGCGGAAGGGAGACCGCGTTCCCTGGGCCGCTTGCTTCCCTGCTGCAGGCTCTGTTCTAAGAGCTCAGCTCGGGGCTGGAGGGGAGCGGAGAATCCCACACGCGTGGCTGAGACCTAACTGCCTTCCCACGGTCTCCCTGTCCGGGTGATGTGGGGCTGAGGGGCCCCCAGAGGCCCCTCAGCAGAGCTCCAGGAGGTCCGGGCCTGTGGGGGCGACGGCTGTCCAGGTGCTCAGGAGCTGCTACGGGACGCTGAGCTGGGGGACGGGTCTGGCCTCTGGGCTGTCCCCTCACCCTGACCCACTGTGGGACCCTTGGCCATTCAGTGTCCCCATGGGGCACCAACAGCGCCCACGCTGCCTTCCTCACAGGGCAGTGGCCAGGCTCGAACGTGAGAGGAGGGACAGAAAGGGCTTCCCGAGCCACTGGCAGGAACTGGATGCGGGGTGTGCGAGGCTGCGCCTGGCAGAGGCTGATGTTCAGAGAGGGCTGGCTGGGGGCTGTGTGGTGCCAGTTTTCCACATGGGAGAAACTATACCCATGCACCCCTAAGCGTCCAGGCAAGAAAGAACACTGGGCTCTCACATCCCTCGAGGGCCGGCTGACAGGAGGAGGAGGAGGAGGAGGCAGTCAAAGTCAAGATTCTTTGCGCTGACGTCCTGGCTTTGCACTTCACGAGCCATATGACTTACGGCAAGCGACGGCAGCACCCTGAGCCTCCACGTCCCCATCTGTCACTTGTGGAATCATGACCCCCCTAGAGACCGGGAGTCAAAGCGACTCGAAAAGAAAAATATACAAAGGATGCCACTGAAAAAGAAAAAAGCCCTTTATTGGGGACCGGGCCACCCAACGTGGCATATGTAATGAGTTAAAGGCAGCCTGTTCCTGCCCCGTGAGGAGGCCCATCTGGGTGGCCTCTCTGCAGAGTGGCCATGCCCGTGCCAAGCACAACCGTAAGTGGCAGTGGCCCCAAATCCACGAGAAGCCATCCAGGTTGGGCCAGGACCTCCCTCCCACACGCTGGGTTTTTCCATTAGGCAGGGAAACTGGAAGGCAGGACGGACAGTGAGCGAGGCGGAGGCCAGCATGGAGGAGGAGGAGGGCTGGGTGGGCTCCAGGGCGGTGAAGCAAGTCGCCTCCCTGCCCTCCAAAGCCGGGGCCACCTCCCGGGGCAAAGGCACACGCGCTCGGCCGCCAGACGCACCCAGGGCTCCCAGGAAGCTCAACGCAAGGAACACGGCCACGTCTGAACCACGGCGACAGAGCCACACGGCCACTTCCACCTCCAACTGCTCCCAGCCAGCCTCAGCCTGGCTCAGAAATGCTCACAAAGGACGCGACCAACGTTCCAAATTTTGGAAAGAATTCAGTGGAGATTTTGGAAACTTGGCCTGTGCTCTGCCCTCGGCGCTATGGGGGATGTGGGAGAAATCAGACACCGCCACTGCCCTGGAGGAGAGGTCAGTCTACAGGGACGGAGCTAACCCGAAGGAAACAGTCGTGTGCTTAAGAAGCTCGGAGTCCCAGGACCCACAGGATAAAGGCTCAGCTTCAGTCCCTGAAAATACTGGTTTTCTCCCTACAGGAAAAACAAAACTAATTTCATGGATACTTGTATTAATCCTGTCAGGAGTCACGGTTTCATTTTACCTTCGGCCACTCAGGAAGCTCAAAGCCAAACCCGCAGGCCCCCTCCAACAATCTCATCAAGCCTTACAACTCGCAACGCCGCGTACTGACACCTCAGACGCATTTTCCCATCTTTCCTCCTCTTCCTCCCTAATTTTGACTACGTTTATCCTTTCTTTATACACTCTATTTGTGAGAGTTACCTCAAATTCTTTTTTGGAACACAGTTGATTATGAATATATGTTTTTATGGGAAATATTCTTTATTATATTCTTACTGTAAATGTTGGCAGGGGACAGAGTAATAAGGCTTTTGCTACTTCCATTAGGCAAGGAGTACATCACTCTGGGTTACACTTTCATCAATGTGCATATTTCATAGAACTTTTTGATTTATAGTAAAAAAAATCGTATGCATGTATGGGTTATATTCCTTGTTTCCCTCCATGTACCGCATTGTTGCACCACTCTGAGAGTATCCTCTCTCTTTATCCCTCCACATGATTTCCTCTCCCCTTGCTCCCTTCCTCAACCTCAGTGCCCTCCCCATTTCTTTTTTTCTTTTTTTTTCTTTTTTGTGGTACTAGGGGTTGAACCCAGGGCCTCGTGCCTGCATGCTCAGCAAGTGCTGGACCACTGAGCTACACCCTCAGCCCATTTTTTTTACTTTTTGAGACAGGGTCTCGCTAAATTACGTAGACTGCCTCTGGTCTCGAGCTTGCGATTCTCCTGCCTCCGCCTCCCAAGCCGCTGGGATGACAGGCGTGCACCACCATGCCCAGCTCCTCCCCATTTCTTTCTACTCTGCTTGATTATGAAAACATTTTTAAAAAGTTGATTAATACTACAAAGTTACAGTAATCAAGACTGACATGAGGGTAGACATATGGATCCATGGCAGAGAATTCAGAGTCCAGAAGTAAATGTGAGAGTTTAGCAAACTCCTCTGTTTGGGCCCAAGTTGTCGAGATAACAGCAGGGGAAGAACAACTAGATACGCACTTGAAAAAAAATGAAGCCGGGTCCCCACCTTACATATCACACAAGACTTAAATTAGAGAAGACTGAAATGTAAGAGCTAAAATGGTAAAACTCTTAGAACAGAACCAAGGGACAAATCTTTGAGACCATGGGCTAGGCAATGCATTTCTTAAATATGACACCAAAAGCCAAGTGAAAAAATAAGAACAAACAGTTTCATCAAAATCAGAAATTTTTGTGCTTCCAAGGACACCATACAGTGGGAAAAAAAAAGAAAAACAACTCTCAGAATGGAAGAAAATATTTGCAGCACATGTATCTGATGAAGGCACTTACCTCCAAAGAAACCTGTAACTCTACAAGAGAAAAACAACTCAATTTAAATTTGGCCAGGTCTTTGTAGATATTTCTCCAAAGGAGATATATGCCCGGCCAACAAACATAAAAAGATATTCAATATCATTAGCCACTAGGGAAATGCAAATCTAAACCAAAATGAAATTCTACTTCCTACACATTACGCTGGCTAAAATAAAAGACAAGACAGTAAGTAACAAGTGTTAGCAAGTCTGGGAAGAAATTAAAACCCTCACATATTCCGGATGGGAGCAGGAAATGGTACAGGTACAGCCACTTTGGGAGAAGGAGGTGACAATCCACTCCCAAGGCAATCCTGAAACAGTCAGCCATTGAAAACCCTATGAGGGTCGCTATGAGTCAGACTCGACTCGATGGCACCTAACAACAACAGCAGCCACTTTGGAAAACCATTTGCCAATTCCTCAAAAACTCAAAGTTATCGAATTCCTCAAAATGATCAATTCTTCAAAGTTATCAAATGACCCACTGATTTCACTCCTAGGTCTCCACCCCAGATAAATGAAAACCATGGCCATGCAAAAAGTTGAACACAAGCCAAGTGTGGTGGTTCACACCTGCAATCCCAGTGACTTGGGAAGCAGAGGCAGGGGGATCACAGGTTCAAGGCTAGAGGCAGCCCTCATAACTTAGCGAGACCCAGTCTCAAGATAAAAAATAAAAGAGGGGGCCCGGGGTACAGCTCAGTGGCAGGGCACTTGCAAAATACATGAGAGGCCCTGGGTTCAGGTCCCAGTATCACACACATGCACAAAAGTTGAACACCGATGTTTGTAGCAGCGTAATTCACAAAAGCCACAAAGTAAAAACCCAAATGGCCAATGCCTGAAGAGTAAACAAAAGGCGGTGTAGCTGTCAGGATGGCGGGTCAGTGTGCGAGGGACGGGTTACAGGCGAACGCTACAACATCACGTTAAGTGAAACAAGCCATATACAACAGGCCACTGTTTGATTCCATTTATCTAAGCTGTCCTGCAGAGGCAAATGGAAGACAGAGGTGGATGAAGTTGAGCCAGCGAGGAGGAATGGGGAGTGCTCGTTAAGGAGTACCTTTGTTTCTTTTCGTGGTGATGAGAGTGTTCTAAAGTTAGATCAGGACTCCATTAATGCACTACAAGCAACTGAACTGTACACCTTGGGAGAGAATTTTACGGCATGTGAATTATATGCCACCACAGCTATTATTTTTCAAAATGTGAGTTAAATAAAGCTAGAATTATGTTAATAATGACATAATGGGACTGGCTTCTTAGCTCTGATAAAAGCACCACATTGACGGAGGATGTTGTTGTTGTTGTTAGGTGCCGTCGAGTCGTGTCACACGGTTTTCAATGCTCACAGGGTTTTCAATGGCTGCTTTGGGACTGCCTTGGGAATGGATTGCCCATTTTTGCAGTGCTAGGAATCGGACCTGGGACCTCAGAGACTGCAGAGTGGTGCTGTACTAGCCGTTAGCATTATGGAACCCGGACCAGGACCCACTGGACTCTGTGGGGTCCTTACCGTTTTTCTGCAAATCTACAGCGATTCCATCATGAAAGGTTTCTCTGTTGACGTAATCACTTAACCAGCGTACCTGTGATGACTGCAGCGCACCTGCCTGTGAGACCATATGATGCTGCCACACAAGAGGGCCACGCCAGACCCGGGACAGCTGCCCTGGGCTGGGCAAACCATGCCTATAGTACACACAGCAAAGAACGCTCCCTGTCACTTGCACTATCTGGGAGACTTCAGCCCCACCGCACCCCTGCAGGTAAACACTGTCACCAGGGACAGGGGCATCCCCTCTCTCAGCCTGGATGTGCACCCTTCTGCTTTGCCAGTGCCCCCATCCTCTAAATTCATGCCTTCCAGAGCAACCCGCTGGGGGCTGGGTCCTGGGAAGGCCGGGGGCGGATCCCGGCCTTCCTTGCCCCAGCAGAAGTTCCCTCTGGTCACCGTGTATACTGCAACCCGAGCCTAGAGAACCTCGGTGAGTCTGAGTCCTATCCCCCTGCAGCCAGGGTCTTACGCACTCGGGCGATGCACCCACTCACCCGTGACCCAGAGGTGTTCGATGAGCACAAAGGAACACCCCCCGCCCCCCGAGGGGAAACCCGCCAGCCTCGGGCCACCGTTCTCCTTGGTCCTCTCTCGCCTGCCTGGACATCACTGATGGACCACCTGGGGTTTTGTTTTCCGAGAAGCCCTGGATCGGTCCCCTGCCCCCCCCCCAACTGGCCCTAGAGCCGTGGCTTTGTGCTTTCTGGGCCAGGCTCACGCTCCGCCAGGCTGATGGCAGCTCTGCTTCCTGTGGGGCCACAGCCTGCTGACATCACTGGGCGGCCAGCGGGGTGCCGGGGGCACTCGGGCGTGGCCACTGGAGGCAGCACGCGGGGTCATGTGGAGTTCAGCTCTGGGGTTTCCTCGCTCCACTGGGTTTTACCCGTCCCCTGTCCACGCGGTGTGGCGGCGTGTTCTCCCCCTCTGGCGTCTCCCCTTTGTATGCGCGTGTTTTAATTATTCCATGGCTCCTGGCCTGCTTTCACAGCCCCACACGAACATTTCTCACTGCTACTGAGACACGAGGCGTTCCACCCACTGCAAAGCTGTCAGAGAGGCTGCAGAGAATTCCAGATTCCAGCTCCACATGAAGCCCCGGGGGAGGATCGGCATCCAATCCACAGAAGGGGGGCCATGGGGATAGTGGAGCCTGAGAGCCCAAGCCTCTCGGCCACAGGGTCCCACCCCACGCCCTTTACCCATGAGGACCACGTGCCCCAGAGACTTGCACAAGGTCACCCAGCTTCAATCAGAGCAGAATGACTCAATTTTTCAAAACTGCTACCACAAAGCATTCTTCACGGCAGGCAAGCATCCCACACAAAAATCATTCCCCCCACACAAGGCATTTACAATGGAAATCAGATCTTACCCACTAATCAGCCACGGGAAAGTTCTAAGTACCACGCATTAAAAATACCCTGTTGTATACTCATGCCCCACTCCCCGGCCAGGTCTTCATCGTGGGACCACCCTCGTCAGGCTCTGTGCGAGGCCACAGCCTTGAAGGTGACCATGAACTCATCCCTCTGCCTTTGACAAGAAGCCAAGGGTGAGACACAGACCAAGCCACGGAAAGTCGGCCGCTGTCAAGGCTGCCTTCGTTGACGTAGCGTTAAACGAAGTCGAATCGTAGTTCTCCACGACCTTACCTCTGCCTCCAGCTCAGTGAAATCTCCCCATTTCCACTGTTCCCTCCCCAATGAAAAGGGGGCTCAACTTTCCTTTTCACCCTATGAAGTCATAAACCACAAGGTGGGTCCCAAGGGCCATCTGCTCAGGTTAGAACCAGAGCAGCATGGAGGACAGAGTTCGCAGGAGGCGGGGAGTGTGTGGTCCCGTTGAGCAACATCCTCGGGTGAAGAGGTGCTGACTCCCAACCAGGGGTCACCCACAGAGCCCTGCCCTTGGGGGCCCCTGTGCGGGCCTAACAAGACCAGGCTCGGACTGTTCTGACCTAGGGGGTACATGCCACGACCCAGGTATCCAGTGGCTGCAGGGCCACAGTGCCAGGGTCTTTGCAGTGGCGGGGGAGGGGAGACATCCGAAAGCCACCTCCTGGAGACCAAGGTGGGACACTGGGGCAGAAGCCAGCTGACCAGACTTGGGGTGCCATCCAGGATGGACTCGCTGTGAAGCGGAGGCAAGCGGCAGCCTGGCATGGGTGTGGGGGAAGGCGGGACCCTGGCATCCGCAGCGTGGGAGTCCTCGGCCTCTTTGGACAGAGTGGGATTTTGTGTGTGTGTGGTACTGGGGGTTGGACCCCGGGCTTCATGCTTGCATGCTCTGCAAGTGCTAAAGAGTGGTCATCTTTCATTCCAGCGATGGCCACGGCGGTGGCCGTCCTTGAACTCACTCACGCCTGAGATGCTCCACGCCCACCTGCGGCAAATGCACAGCCTCACAGAGTCTGCAGCAGCCAGGGTAGGAAGTCCCTCATCAAAGCCAGCGAGGCCGAGGCCACGCCACGCTGTGCAGCCCCCAGGGGCAAGCCAGGTTATCCCCACACACGAGGGGTTGGCGTCTGGGCAGGGAGGTGCTGGGCAAAACCCAGCCTTTGAAAGATCACCCCAGGCTGGGGAGGGCAGGGCCGGGGGCGAGGGAGGGGCGACTCTCCAAAGCTGATGTCGGTGCTACAGAGGCCCTGCCCCAGATGATCTCGGCTTCCAAAACCTAAACCGAGCCCAGCCACCCCCTCACTTTCCACAGCCGCCGCCGGCCTCCGCACTCACGGGCAAATCAGAAAGCGGGGCTTTCTTCAAACAAAGCCGCCAGGCTGTCCTTTCCCACACGGGGTGGGCCGAGAGGGGACCACACAGTGGTCCACGCAGTGGCCACAGCCACACAGGCCGTGGCGTGGGCTGGGAGCCAACGTGTGCCCGGCAAGGCTCACAGGTGGGAGACTGGAACACTGCTCTCTGTCAGGGTCCCTCACAGCCCTGTGCTACTCCACCTGCGCCCACCTGCAGGGCACCACTAGCAATACCAGGACAGGGTGACACAGGTCCCCTCCTCCAGCTCCAGGGGAAGCTCAGTCAGACAGGACGGCTGGCGTCCTTGGCAGAAGGCTGGGGTGTGTGGTGGGGGGACCAGTGCAGAGGGCGGGGACAGATCTGAGGTCAGGGGATCTGAAGGGCCCACCCCCTCCACCTCTCTCCTCATCTCCCCGGCCTTCACGGTCACTGAGCCTGAAATTCCCACCCTGTGTCATTCCTCCGGCATCCGAGGCCCGACGGCTGACTACACGGAGAGCCTGGAGAGAGCGTGAGTCACGGCAATCTGCTTCCCTTCCATCCACGTAGTAAACATTTCACGCGGGCCCTCGCATGCCGGGTACCGTGCTCGGAGCCAGGTGGGAGGGAAGGATGACTAAGGCTGGGGAGCGGTGAGCAGCCAAATCGTGCAGATGGGGCCTTGGAAACCCCAGCTGAGAGGCCTGGACTCGACTTGGACTCGCCGGGGAGGGTTTTAAACCGACCTGGGAGTGATACCTTCTGATACCATCATTTCGCATCCCCTGCGGTAATAAACACTGTGTCATTAGCACCATTAACACCTTCGTGTGAATTAGGTAATCAGATGAAGTGTCACCTTGCAAAAGACTGAGATGTGGGGCTGATAAGTTCTGATGCCAGAGGAACGGAGCCAGGAAGAGGCAGCAGTGCTCAGAGGCCACTAAGTGGGGCCCGGGGAGGAGGGGACAGACCCGGAAGGAACAAGGGTGCGGGGCGTCCCACGCATATGATTCATGCCTGCAAATATTTACTGAGCAACTCGGTCCTGGAACCTGGGCATGGTGGAAAACAAAAGAGATGGTTCCTGGCCTCAAGGGAGAGACAGAAAGTAAACAAATAATCCCCCAGATCTGCAACCATAAACTGGGATAAGGTGCACGCCTATAATCTCAGCAACTCCATAGGCAGGGGTAGCGAGCCTGAGGCTTAGACAGCCTGCATAATTTAAGGAGACCCCGACTCAAAAAAAAGTAAAAATAGGCTGAGGGTATGCTCAGTGGTAGAGCACATGCAAAAGCATGCCTGAAGCCCTGAGTTCAACCCCTAGTACCAAAGAGAAAAATAAACAGGATCCTGTGAGACAATGTATCAGGGATCTAATTAAGATAGAGGGGAGGATCCAGGGAGGACTCTCTTAGATGATATTTAAGCTGGGACACAACTCATATAGCCAGCTGAAAACTCTGGGGAAGAGCATGCCAGATTAACTAAAGAGCAGGTGCAAAGGCCCTGAGGAACAAAATGTAAGAAAGCCAGGATGGAGCTGAGGGTCCAGCCAGGGATGGAGGCCAGCAAGGCAGACCAGTACCAGACCCCACGGTCTAGTTCAGGGATTTGGACCTCAACCTTCAAGGCCATAGGGAGCCCCTGAATACTTGCAGTGGATGTGGCAAGTGATGGCTACGTATGTCTTAGACACTGCTCTGGCTGTTGGTGGCGAATGGGCCCAGGGGTGAGGAGGACACAGCAGGGCTGGGCGCTGCTGGCAGGGAAGGACCCCAGGGACCTCCAGCCAGCACCGGGGCCAGCGGCACATCCGCGTTTCTCCCGCTTTCCCTTTTCTGGAAGTGCCAGAAATGCAGCACAGGACGCTCCTTCTGCTGCTAGGCTGAGTAATACCTGTCACTGGGGTCTACAGTAGCCATTCCCGGGCTGTGAAGGTCAACCACAGGGACAGCCATCAGCTGCCCTATGCACGAGCTCAGCTGTACCTTGGAATCCATGGGCCTGAACAGCCTTCCCAGAGGGTCCCTGCTTCCCCCACCCAGTGACGTTTTGAAGTCCCAGACTTGCCGCCCACAGGCCACGGTGCAGGGTCTCCCGTGTACCCCATGACCTTACCTCCCTGCTCCCTGCAGCCTGAGTCCCTCCCACCGCACAGAGGCGGCTCCTCACTTGAGTCTCTCCCTCGACACATACAGTGGTAACAACAGAGAGCACCCCGTCCAACCTCCTTATTTTCCAAGGAGCAAACTCAGGCTCAGAGAAATCAAGCATCTTGCTCAAGATCATGCAGCAGAATGCCGGGCGCGGTGGCGCACATCTGTCATCCCAGCAACTTGGGAGGCAGAGGCAGGAGGATCGCAAGTTCAAGACCACAGGCAGTCTGTGTAACTTAGCGAGACCCTGTCTCAAAAAGTAAAAAAGGGCTGGGGGTGCAGCTCAGTGGTGCAGCACTTGCAAAGCATAAGCATGCAGGTGCGAGGCCCTGGGTTCAACCCCCAGTACCACCAAAATAAATAAATAAATAAATAAATAAATAAATAAATAAATAAATATATGTATGTGTGTGTATGTGTGTACACACACACACACACACACACACACACACACACACAAATATAAAATACACATCATGCAGCAGAGCAGAGACAAAAGTTCCAGATCCGGGCTCTTTCTCTGTAGTGCCACCACACAGTCAAAGGGGGCGGGGCATCCTGACAAACCCTGCCTCCTGCTGGGGGAGGTGACACTGAGCCAACGGCTTTAATAACTCGGAGACCTTCAGGAACCAGAGCAGGAAAAGCAGCCACAGAGAGGCCCACGAGATCCGAGTCCCAGGGAGTCGACACACAGAGGCCACGGGTCTATCCTCCCCAGCACGGCCCCAAAGGGCCGCAGGCAATGGGGTCAACTATGGGAGAAGCGCTGGGCCCCAGGACGTGGACGAAGGGCCCCCGAGGGCCCTGGGGGCTTCTCGGAGAAGAGTTTCAGCAAACCCTCGCTCTTAGCAGAAACAGGCTCATTCACGTGGCGCAGCTTACGAGTTCATCAGGCCCAGGTCTCTGCCAAGGGGTGGCCACGGGGCAAAGCCCACAGAGGAAGTACTTTCTTGTGTGACAATGACCGTCGAGGAAACAAGATAACAAGATAGCGGGATACAGCAAGCCAGTGTAAACTTGGCCACTTCTGCCCTGCACCTCGCCAAAGTCATCTGCCCTCGGCCGCCTATCACAGCAGGCAGGGCTGATAGGAGAGTGGCTGGGAAAAACGATGCGGCACACAATCAGCACACATGCTTGACACCTACTGTGTGCGGGACATGGCGGTACCCACACCGGGCAGGGAGGAAAATCAGCCTCACATCTCTCCCATCCAGATGTTCCTCTGGGGCCCTGACGCGCAGGATGGGCCGGGGGAAGCCCGGCTCCTGGGGCCAGCCTCGGCCTCTCTTCCTAGACGTTCCACCTTCACCTCTAACCAGACACACTTGTGTGTCTTCAGCCCCCACACCCGCCGCTGACCATGCCTTTATGCCCACGCCAGCACCCGGCGGCTGCCAGGAGAACCCGGAAGTACGCACGCGGCCCTTCATGACATCCTCTCTGAGCGCAAGGAAGGACCAAGCACTGCGCTGGACACCAGGTTTGCAACCGCTGGGAAGTACTCACGCCCACCCTGCCCGCCTTAGATAAAGCTCTGACCTACCAAAAGGAGAGGACAGCAGTGAAAATCCTGAAATCCAGGCTAACACACCTGCCCGCCGCTGAATACCACCAGGATGAAATCTGCAGGGCCTGAATCAAAAGGTTCGCTGAAATATCTAAGCTGGTGGAAGTGCAACCAAAGGTGATGGAACAGGTGTGTAATGCAAACAGCAAAAGCCTTATTAGTCTGTACCCTACTGACATTTGTAAATAAAGGGGGATAAAAAATAAAATTTGACCAGTTCTGATTTTTACAGCAACAAAAAAAGAAAAGGTAAAAAGAAAAAGGAAAAAAAGAAAGGAAAGGAAAGGAAAGAGAAAAGAAAAAGGAGAAGGGGAAGGGGAAGGGGAAGAAGGAGGAGGAGGAGGAGAAGGAGGAGGAGGAGGAGGAGGAGGAGGAGGAGGAGAAGGAGGAGGAGGAGGAGGAGGAGGAGGAGGAGGAAGAGGAGGAGGAAGAGGAAGAGGAAGAGGAAGAGGAAGAGAAAAGCAAAGCTGAGCCTGTTACACACTTCCCACCACAGGCCCCTTCCCTCCCTCCAGGCTTCCTGCATCCTCGCTGTAGGATCACCTTCAACCACCCCCAAATGTCACACTCTGAAAAGATGAAGTAACTCACCACCTTGCCCGGTCCACACAGCCACACCGATCGATCCAAGCGTTTACGAAAGTCCAGCAACAAGCTAGGCGCAAAGAAAGAGGCCCACGCAGCCCCCAAGCCAGTCACTCGTGGGGACGTCGAGGCACAGTGGCTCCCTAGAAGCAGCAGCAAGGGGAAGAGAAGAGCCCCTCCTTGTTGGTTCAGCTCAGACCCTGCTCCCTGCCAAGCTGGGTGTCCAGGAAAACCACACAGGGGTGGGAAGACCACACCCTCCACCATCCGCAGAACCACCGGTGCCACAGTGGGGTAGGGGAGCTGAGGACGCCGAGATCCTCGCAGGCGAGTGGAACTCAAGGCTCCCGGACATGAGTCAACAGCACGTTCCAGCTCCCCACCTAGCCTGAATGCCCCGAATCACAGCCAATATCCACGGCAGGTCACAATATCAAGAGCTACCCACAACCACGCCTGCAGCTGTAGCCCTGTGGCATCCGATCCCGTCAGCTCTCGGAAGCTAAGCAGGGTTGGGCCTGGTTAGTACTTGGATGGGAGGCTGCCTGGGCACACCAGGTGCTGTAGACTTGGGAGAAGGACTCAGCAACCCACTCCCAAAAATCAATCTGCCATTGAAAACCCTATGAACAGCAGAGAAGCACTGACAATAGTGTTTCACCTGTTGTACAGAGGGTTGCTATGAGTCAGATGCCTACTCAAGAGCACCTAACAACAACAACAACAACAACAACTCACAGCTCTCATCTTCGAGGTGCTCTGTTATTTTGCAAAACGCTCTCCTATCCCCACCCTGTCCTCACCATCAGGGAAGTCTTAATATAGGCAGGGTGTGCCTTACTGTCCCATCTCTTGTGATATAACTCGAGTCCTAAGCAGGCTGGCTGTGCACCTTGTCTGAGGCCACACAGAACAGACTCAACTGGACAGGCCCTGCACGTACGACCCAGCCTGCTCCGCCACGAGGGAGGCGGGAGGCAGGGGGAGGAGCTGGGACTGAGCGCAGGACAAGCTTCCTGTCCAAAGGAAGCCGGCCATCCGATCTGTGCTGGTGAATGAGACACAGACGAGCTGCCTTCACGGAGCAGGGCCAGAGTGACACACTCAAGGGTATGCAGCGCGCTGTGGGCCCGAGGCGGGAAGTGATTCAGCAGACAGCCGGAGAAAGAGAGGCAGCCAGGGGGCTGGGGAGCGCAGGCAAAGGCGAAGGGAACCTTCGGGGCCAGAAGGGCAGGGAAGCACCCCAGGAAACATAAAGAGGTGGCCGTGGGCGTGCATAAGGCGCTCTGGGGAGCCTCACCCGGAAGGAGCAGAGTGGCCACATGTAAAGCAAATCCACAAAGCCACGAGCTCTACAGAACTGCCACGGCCGGCTGAGGGGACCACCTACCCCGTCCACAGAGATGGGTGACACGTGCTGTTCCTTCCAAGCCCCAGACCAGGACGGCCCCGCGGTTCGGAATTCGACCTGCTCCACAGAATCTCTCCATCTCCATTCCTGCCCTCTCTGCTGGTGTCTGTCCACACGTATCCGCCTGGACGGGTGCTGGGAGGACCCCACACCCCTGCTGATGAGGACGGAGCTCAACATTCACAGGCCACGCCACTGCTCCACAGAGGGTGGTGTGAAACACGGGGCCTCTGGAAAGGGCCCTGGTTTGCATATTTTAAGTGGTTTTCACACATTTCTGGGCAAGTGCACGGCCGCTATGTGTGCGAACAGAACACTTTTTTTAGGGGGGTGTGGGGGTGGAACTTGGGTGTTGAACCAAGGACCTCAAACATACTTTACAAGTGCTCCACCGCTGGGCTGTGCCCGCAGTCCATCTTTTATTTTTTAATTTTTGTCTTGAGACAGGGTCTGCTAAGTTATATAGGCGTTTCTGGCCTCGGACTTGAGGTCCTCCTGCCTCAGCCTCCCAAGGTGCTGGGATTACAGCCATGCACCCCTGCACCCAGCTCAGAATAAATTTCAAAAGGGAAAAAACGGGGGTCAAACCCGATTCATCCCTCTCTCCTTGTTGCTTTCAACACAAATTCATGTGTACAACCCCCACACACACTCAACAGCAGCTCCCCCAGATGGACATGACGAGCACGGGAGGCCTGGAGCCTGCAGGATCCATCGGATCTTTCCCTTCAATCGCGATGCCATCACCTTCCATGGTTTAACTGTGTTCTCCCGGGTCACCTGGGGACTTAGAGGGCAGGAACCAGGTTTCTACACACACTGCCTTAAACAAAGAGTGGCAGGTCAAGGAAAAAAAGGAAGACCCTCCACTAGATGGACTGACGCAGTGTCTGCAACAATGGGCTCAAACATACATAAGATCGTGCGCCCGGCACGGAATCGGGGAGGGTTTCGCTCTGTTGTACACAGGGTCCCTACAAGTTGGAACCAACTCCATAGCACTTAACAACAACCACCTCACAGCCCTGCCAACTTGATGGCAAAATAAACACTGGGCATTCTGCATCCGACTTCCGACAGCTCAGGCTCCCCTGAAAACACAGGCAAATTCCACTTCACAAAGCGCAGGTCCCAACACAAACCAGGGGCATTCATTCTTCCTTACTTCTTGCGGTCCCACCCAGCCCTCCAGCTCCATAAATCATTTCACAAGTGCCTGGAAGACTTCACAAAGCACTTAATTGTATTTCTACTTTTTATAGTACTGGGCAGCTGAACCCAGGGCCTTGGGCATACTTCGAAAGTGCTCTACCACTGAGCGGCACCCCGGGGCACTTCATAATTTTTTATCTTGAGACCGGATCTACGTTACACACACCACATCTGGCTTCCAACTTGCCATCCTCCTGCCTCCACCCGTCGAGTTGCTGGGAATTACAGGCGTGTGCCACCGCACCCAGCTTAACAAAGCACTCTGGGACCGTGATCAGAAACAGCCTTGAGATCAACGCTAGCCACACTCTGAGGTGAGAAAGCCCAGGTGTGGAAAGGTGAGACCACGTCCCCAAAGTCCTGGGACTACTAGAACCCAGAATCCAGCAGTCCTGGTCCCTGCATCTTACCTCCGCTGCCAAGGATACTGAAACCCCCACGAGGCTGAAGCTCTGTAGCTTCTCCCAAGGATTAAGTAGCCATTTAATCCAACGACAGCTCAGCCTCTTCGGATCTCACTGTCACTGTCACCAGTGTCACTAAATAGCCACCGGCCAGGGCAGTGTGTTAGAGGGGCCGGCCTAGTACACAACCAGGAGCGGGCTAGGACTTGCTCAGGGGGAAACGCTCGGACATTCGAGCCTTTACACAGCTTGCTGACTCGCACACATAAATATTACCGAGAGCTACGCTCTCCTGTGCCCTGCACTGGGGCGAGGAGGGCCTGAAAGTACAGTGAGCGCGATTTAGGTCCTGAAGAGGCTCTGATTTCCTGTCAGGTCAGATGGCCACAATCAGAGAGAGAAAAAGAAATACGGCGTCACACGGATGGCTCCCATCAGCCCGGACGCCCGTGTTCACACAGAACGCATTCCTCTCGCGCAATGCCCAGAGTGAGGAGCGCGGCTGGAATTGTTTTAGATGCACGCAGCCACGGCCCAGCCTTTGCTACTTCTGCCCAACAGCCCCGGAGCCTCCTGCATTCATGCCAGGCCTGTTCCCCCCGCGTAAGACGGTGTCCCCAGCGCCTGAGGAAGACACAAAACACCCAGTGGAACAGAGCTGGCCCTTTGCCCTCTGACAGACTCAGCATCAAAAAAGAGCTAAAACCTGCCTTGGTGCTTTTCCCAAGGAGTAGGTGAGAGGCGAGCATCCAAATCTCAATCCTGGTACCTTGCTCTGTGTCCCTGAGCAAGTCACTAGCCATCTCTGGGTCTCTGGTTCCTCAAAAAGTGGAGCCTGAATTGGAAAGTTCCATGCTCCTTTAACCCCCCCCCCCCAGTACACACAAACCCCCTCTTCCCTTTTCCACCCAGCAACACACACACAAGGAACCACGTCAGCCAGAAGGGCACCAGCTGAGGAATGCACTTGTTTTTAATATACCGCAATATTGTAATAAAATGCAGACAACATAGAAGCCTACCACGTGAGCCACGGCGACGTGGATAATTCAGTGGTGTTTAGTTCACTCACATTGTTCTACTGTCTAGAACTACCATCTAGTTGCAGAACATTTTCATGACCCCCTAAAGGAGACTCTATACCCCTAAGCAGTCCCTCCTCGATCCTCCTCAACCCTGGCAAGCTCATCTGCTTCCCACCTCTCAATCAAGTGACCGGGGGGCCTTCGCACGCGTGGAATCATGCCGTACATGACTTTTCCTTTCTGGCTTCTTTCACTCAGCATATCCATGTTGTAGTTTGTAGCTCATTTCTTGGCTGAAAAAAATATTCCACCGTAGAGCGGGATATGGTTTTGAATTAATTAGTAAATTATTCACCAGCTTTGGTACTATTATTAGTAAAAATTAGCCAGGCACAGTGGCGCATGCCTATAATTACAGCGACCTGGGAGGTGGAGGCAGGAGGATCACAAATTGGAAGCCAGAGGCAGCCTGTATACCTTAGCGAGACCTTTTCTCAAGATAAAAATGAAAAGGGGAGTTGGGAGTATGGCCTAGCAGTAGAGCACTTGCAAAGTATGCCCAAAGTCCTGGGTTCAGCCCCTTCAGAACAACAAAAAAATTCAGTAAGATAATCTATGTAAGGTACGAGGTCTGGGGTGAGAGCTACATTGGCATTAGCTGGACATGACCACGGACACGGGTAACACCCCTCGCACCAGCCCCTGGGTGTCATCTGGCTCACCTGGGAGTCATGGGGTTGGGGGGCCCATCCAGGTCCCCAGTTCTAAGTTGTTGTTGTTGTTAGGTGCCATTGAGTCAGTATCCGACTCATAGCGACCCTCATAGGGTTTTCAATGGCTGACTATTTCGGGATTGCCAGGTCCTTCTCCCATTTTTGCGGTGCTGGGACTCAAACTCGGGACCTCAGAGACTGCAGTGCAGCGCTCTATCAACTGAGCTAGATCCCAGCCCCCAGTTCTAAGGAGGTGAACTCAAACACTCCAGCACACACCGTCCATGCCCCTGCGTCTCCACTGCACGTGCCCCCAGGGAGCAATCCTTCCTTTCGCACTAATGATCATAAGCCAGCAAAAGAGCCACGGTGCAGCACGAAATGTACCAAACTAGAAAATCATCGGGGACATGGTGCGATTCTCCATTTTTCAAAATGATTCACAACGGGATCCTTTAAATGGGTTTCCCGGTCCTCGGAAAACAAGTCAATTTGCACAGTCCATTCCTCAGCAACAAACCCGCTCCCTAGAACAGCGTGCAGCAGGAGGACTGGGACAGGTCTGGACATGAGGACCAGACATCTGCACGCCCCCCTCCACGCACCGAGCGTGCCTGATCTGGAGACCGAGGCTCCGGGTGCTTCTCCCACTTGCTCAGCCCTGCGACGTGGGACCAGAGCAGCCATTATTCTCTCACACATCCGTCTGCGCTTAGAGAATGCGGGGATCACGCCCAGGGCCCTAACGCTGGCAGGAGGACCTAAAGGACAGGGCCGCAGCGATGGGAAGCATCAATGCTCCAGGACAGAGCCTGTGGCCACACGTTAGGAAAAAGCCCGAGTTTGGGAGGCCTGTCAAAACACGGCGAGGTCCTCCAGCTCAGCCCCTCTGGGGACGCGTGGGCCTTGTGGCAGCCACCTGCCTTCCGGGAGCCATGGAGGCGACCGGAGCCAAAGCCACCCTCCCTGGAGCTCGGTGGCCGCTTCTTCCAACTCCTAAGGCTTGTTTTCTTTAATTAGCTCACTGTGGCCAGAGAAAAACGCAGCCCCACCCTCGAAATGAGCGGCTGGGGCCTCCGATGTACTCTGTGGTTTGCCTCTGGGCTGCCAAGCGTGAGCCAGGCAGTGACAGGCCCCGGGCTGGGGAGGCTGGGCAGAAGAAACCCCACTGCTTAACTTAGGGCTCTCCTTCCCAGCAGCTGACGCGGGCCCCCACCACAGGCGGCTGCACCCTTCCTGAGGCCTGGAACCTGCCATTGCGGCTCCAGTGCGGGCACATTCCAAGCCCTGCTGGGTTTCTCTCTCCCCCTCCCTCCCTCCCTCCTTCCTTCCTCTGTAACCGGCCTCCTCTCTTCTCAGAGGTGGTGAATGGAGGCCCCAGCTGAGCAGCTTCTCAGTCTCTCTCACAGGAGCGAGCAAGAGTCACCCAAATTCTGAAGACTCACCAGGCTGCTTCCAAACACCAGTGCTTATGTTTACGGAAGACCCGCCACCGTCTCCACTGGGCCTCATCCGTGAAGCAGGCCTACCCAGTCACCATCCAGTTTTACAGAGGAAGAGGCTGAGGCTTAGTGGGGAAGAGGCGGTGGAGGGCACAGAGCAGGAGAGAATGGCAGCCCGGATCGCCACGCTCCAAGCACTGTGACTCCTCCTTCACTCTCGCCCAGTCTGAAGAGCTGCTTAGAACTGGGCCAGCAGCCCCTGGACTGTATTCGTAGAACCTCTGCAGTCAGACCTCAGAGGCTGGGGCTCCAGGCGGTACTGCTACGGTCCTAGCACTTCTAGAGACTGTTTCTCCCTCCTCCTGTCCCTCACCACCATCACCACTGCCATCATTTGTTGAGTGTCGCGGAGCAGACCCCTTCCCTCGCACGTTCATCCTTGAGACCACCCTAGGAGGTGGCTACCATTCGCCTCATCTCACAGATGGGGAAACGAAGGCTGCGCAAGGCTTGAACGATTTGCCCAAGGATAAGCAACTAGATGAAAAGTGAAGACAAGATGTGACCTAAGAATTTAGGCTTCCGTGGCCCACATTCTCAGCCACCACATTAAAACCAAGTGATTGAGGACGGCCTGATGAAGAAGGAGCAACTTGCCCAGGGAGCCCAAGCGAGAGCTGGAATTCAAAGCGGGGCATCTCAGCCTACTGCCGGCTCACGCCTCCACTCCAAGCCGCTCCCCAAGACTGAATGCACAGCAGACTTGAAAACACCTCCAAGGCACACGTGCAACCTCTTGACATTTCGCAACGGTGATCGCTACCAATGGAGTCCCCATGATCTGGAACGGCCCAGGGCAGGTGACGATGACCGCTTGCCTGTGCGTCCCTTCTCAGCTCTGCAACCCAGAGGAGCACGAACAGACCCAGGACCAAGCAAAAGGCCAACAGCGCAGAGCAAGCCTGAGACCTCCAGCCCCGCGACACCAGGCACAGCTGGCTATGGAATCCGTGGGGCCCAGCGCGCAATAAAAACAAGGAGCCCTTCGTGCAAAGGCAGAAAAAAGTACCACTCAGGTTATGAAAACGAAGCTTTTGATCTTCTATAGTACCTCTCCAGGCTTATCACTTTTTCATTTGCTATTTAATCTCAGTCCAAGTAGAGAAAAAGTTAAAAAGTTTAAAAAAAAAAAAAAAAAGCTTTTTTGCAGTAACAGAGGGATGCATGCAGACTAGACACGTGCTCTACCACTGGGCTCCACCAAAGCCCCTTTATTTTTTTATTTTTATTTTTTTGGCGGTCCTGGGGCTTGAACCCAGGGCCTCACGCCTGCATGCTCTGCAAGTGCTGGACCACTGAGCTGCACCCCCAGCACATTGTTTTACTTTTTTGAGACACGGTCTCACTAAGTTACGCAGACAGCCTCTAGTCTCGAACTTGCGATCCTCCTGCCTCCGCCTCCCGAGCCACTGGGATTACAGGTGTGCGCCACCGCACCCAGCTAGCCCCTTTATTTTTTGAGACTGGGTCTCAGTAAGTTGTACAGGCAGCCTCCAGCCTCAATCTCAGGATCCTCCTGCCTCAGCCTCCCACACTGCTGAGATTACAGGAGTGCACCACAGCGTCTAGCTAAAATTTTAAGTTATTACCATGAATTTCAACTAACATTTATATCGTGCGATGCTACTTTCAAATGCAAAGGTGACTAGTATTTAACTCGCATGCGTAATCACCAGAACTGCACA
Source organism: Pedetes capensis (assembly GCA_007922755.1). Lineage (NCBI taxonomy): Eukaryota > Metazoa > Chordata > Mammalia > Rodentia > Pedetidae > Pedetes > Pedetes capensis. Next base: position 7,004 of record VMDO01020244.1, on the reverse strand, counting down.
AACCGTCCTGGGGATGCGCACACACATCCCACTAGAAGGAACAAGTGGAGCAGCGTCAAACCAACCCCACTGCTTCTCCTCCACCTCCTTTCCACACCTTCCACCCGCGCTCTGCGCCCTGCTTCCTGGGGAGGGAGGCAGGTCGGTCGGGAAAAGGCACCTTGGGCGGCCCCGTCTTTACTCTTACGATAGCCTTAAAAGGCGAGTGTTACCTCACTTTCTTGCTGGAGAAACTGAGGCTCAGAGAAACATCTTGCCCACGGCCTGCTTAGTGAGCTCAGGCTGACTTCTCTGGAACTTTCACCACCTGCTGAGGCCCCTCAAGTCACCCGCCCAGAGGCTGGGATCCTGGAGCTGGGCTAAAATACAGGCATAACAAAGCATAGAGAAATGAAACCAGCTCTCAGTTCAACCTCTGGCAAACCTCGTCTTCTACAATCTGTCAGGGTTTAAACTCAAAGTGGAAGCACAAGCTTTTCTCTCTCTCTCTAAACCCTCCCTCGGGGTTTTTTGTTGGTGTTGGTGTTGTTCTTGTTGTTTGCGGTACTGGGGGTTGAACCCAGGGCCTCACGCTTGCATGCTCTGCAAGTGCTGGACCACTGAGCTGCACCCCCAGCCCATTTTTTATTTTTTGAGACAGCGTCTCACTCCCATTTTTTACTTTTTGAGACAGGGTCTTACTAAGTTACGCAGACTGCCACTGGTCTCGAACTTGCGATCCTCCCATCTCTGCCTCCCGAGCTGCTGGGATGACAGGCTTGCGCGGCTGCGCCTGGCTCCCCCTCAGGGTTTTTCTGAGGCAGAGGCTCTCTCTGCAGCCCAAGCTGGGCTGAGCTCTTGAGCCTCCTGCCTCAGCCTCCCGGATGCTGGGATTCCAGGTGCGCACCACCGCAATCGGCTCAGCACTTGAGTCGGGGCATCCAGCCACATCCTTGCTGCATTAGAGGGGCCCCACGCGATCCCCTAAGTGCCCGTAAAGCAGATCTCAAGTGATTATGACCCTCTGAGTGGTCACGGGCTGTGATAGTAATGTGTATTTATTAAGTTAAAAGCCCAGGCCTGGCAGCCAAGGTGGTTATTTAGAGACATTAGGACCTGCTCCAGCAGGCCCCGGGCTCCGCTTTATCCGCGTTATCACGCCCTCCATGCCCCGCCACAGCCCTCTCCTCAGGGCAGCAATTTTGAGCACAGCCAAACAGTGATGTGGTTTTGTGCTGAGTCTGCCTTAGAACGGGCCAGGTAAACGCCCTCACCTTGCACAGGAGGAGCCTCTGGGGCACAGTGGGTGGCACTCACAGACCCCAGATACAGGGTGAATGGGAGCAGACGACACCCCATTCCTGGGGCTCCCCCTCCCATCTTCACGTCACTTCCAGCTGCCACCTAAAGACTGACAATGTCTGGGGACAGCAACAGGTTCTGTCCTGCCCACAGCTTGGGCTGGCTTCACTTGGCCCACCGTCCCCCGGGCCACCTGCTGCTCGCCCCAAGGACCCTCCGAGGGGTGGGTGGGAAAGGGCTGGGGACGCTGCTGTGGAGGGGAGGCAGGCAAGAAGCCCCGGGGCCCACGTGGTCTGGTCCAGAGTCCCTCCCCGGGTCAGTGCGGGCGCAGCGCTTGCCTCCTCTGGGCCAGGGCATCCTCAGCCACGAAGGGGGAAGGCCCCCACCGCAGAGGCCACTCGGTCAGTCCTCCTGCAGGCTCCGGAGGCCTTGAGAAGCGGGGAGACAGGCACGGCGTGTCCCTGTCGGTGTCCAGCAGCCCTGTAATCACAGGCCCAGCAGGCGAGCGCAGTTACTCGGTTCCTCTTTCCCGGCTGGGCGGCAGCAACGACAGACGGCTCTGAGGCAGCGCAGGCCTCCGTCTGTCCCCCAGGATCGGCCTGCTCATGTCCTTCCTCCTCAGCCATGTGCACCTCCGCCGCTGCGTGTCAGACCCCTCTCGACAGGGCTCGAGGAGGGAGGACAGCGCGCGGGCCGAGCGCGAGGCGAACCCCCCCCTGCCCCCCGGGGAGCTGGTGGCCCAGCAGGCACTCCACCCGCCAACGCGGAGTGCGGCCCCTCCGGGCTGGGACAGAGACTCCCAGGGGTGGGGAGGCCACAGGCCGGGGGAGCCGTGAGCCTGAATGGCTTTACATTCAGAGCCCACCAGGGTGTCGAGAGCAGGTCTGTGCCAAGCAGCCACTGTGGCTGCGCCGTGGCTAGCGAAGGGTGAGGCAGAGGCTCAGCAGATAAAGCAGTGCAGCTCGGGGGCCTCAGAACCCCGTGCCACCCAGGAGCCTCGAACTCAGACCCGGGTTCTCTCCCCGCCACCAAGGCTGGATACGGGCCTCAAGGCAGTGGCACGTACAGGGTTCGATGGTCATGACTGATAAAACCAGCGTGGGGAGGGGTGGCGTGACTACAGAAGCCTCCCAGCGCCACGTTCCTCCTGGCTTTAAAACAGGCCACAAGCCTCAGGAGGCAGAGGCAGGAGGATTGCAAGTTCGAGACCAGAGGCGGTCTGCGTAACTTAGCGAGACCCTGTCTCAAAAAGTAAAAAAATGGGCTGGGGGCACAGTTAAGTGGTCCAGCACTTGCAGAGCATGCAGGCGCAAGGCCCTGGTTTCAACCCCCAGTACCACAAAAAAAAAAAGAGAAAAAAAAAAAAAGAAAAAACAGGCCACAAGCGTCCTAAGTGGTCCTCACCAATCCGCAGGCCTCACGCCTCAGGCGCTGGCCCGGGGCCAGTTCTCCATGGGCCAGGGCCCAGCTGCTATTCCCACACTTCCTTCCCCAAAGGACCAGGAGCCCCGATGCGCGGGGAACATAACGCCTGTCGCGGCGAGCGATCCTCACAGCAAAGTCCTGGCTTGAGCTCCTTCCCTGTTGGTTGGAACAAGAGAGACGAACCCCACAGGGTGAAGAGCAGGGCGAGCCTGGCCCACGAGGTCGGCAGTCCCGTGGCCTTGCGCCGGCTCCAGGCAGACACCTCCTGACAGGCAGCACCCTCTGCATTTTGCACCCCGGCCCCCAATACTGCAGCAGTGGCCGCTGGAGCGGAGGTTCCCGAACATTCCCGTGAGTCAGCAGCCCGCGGGGAGACAGAACAATGGAGGTGGTCGGGCTCCACCCCAGGGTCTCTGACCCACGAGGCCTGGCTGGGACAGGGACCGCCTTTCTAGTGGGCGGCCCCTCGATGCTGCAGCCACCAGCCGGGGACTCCGCTCTGAGGACCGCTGACTGAGCCTTAAAGCCCTTTCCCAACAGCAGGAAACTGGTCAGATTAACCACGGCACATCTACTTGGGAGCGAGAGGGAAGGTTTCCCGAGACCATGGGAAAGCTCGGGGAAATGCTCAGAACACCAGGTCAGTGCATCAGACCTGCCCCTTGAGCAGGTGCCTGTCCAGTTTGCCCTCTGACCGGTCCCTCACCTCCCCGGGCTCTGTCTGCCCGAGGCTGATCCCTGACTCTCCAGGCCCCACGTGAGAGGATGGAGGGGTGGGGGGGCCAGGATGCTTCTCCCTCTTTCACGGTGGCCAGACCTTTCTAGAAGCAGCTGTGTCTGCTCTAGACAGGCCCACGGTGCCCCCGACCCCGGGCACTGGGCACGCCCCCTCTTCCCTCTGTGCCTCCAGCCCGGGGGTGGCAGCGGCCTCCTGCTGAGCTCTGGGTCACCTTGCCTTCCTGTGTTTGGCTTCCTAGCGCCTTTATCGCCTGCGTAAGTAACCAAGGCTTTGTATGAAATTCCCTCTATGGCAAACACTTGACGTAGTTCCTGCTTTCCTGGTCAGACTGACAGACACACTCTGATTGCAGCAATGCAGAAATTCTAGAAGGCAACGTGGAATAATTAAAAGACATAAAATTATGGAGGCTTTCCCCCCAAAACGTTAGAAGGATTCGATTATCTCTTATTTGTTGTTGTTTGGTGCCATCGAGTTGGTATCCGACTCACAGCGACCCTCACAGGGTTTTCAATGGCTGCCTGTTTCGGGATTGCCTTGGGAGTGGATTCCCAGGCCCTTCTCCCATTTTTGCGGTGCTGGGAATTGAACTCGGAACCTCAGAGACTGCAGCGCAGCACTCTATCAACTGAGCCAAATCCCAGCCCTATCTCTTATGATTAATATATAAAACTGGTGCCAACTAGGCAATGTCAGGGCAAGCAAAGGTGAGTCTCTGTGAAGAAAAGGTTGGGGAGCTTGGCATCCCTAACAGCACCCCTGCACTTTCATTTCTAAAAACACCTTACTCTGGAGAAACCATGACCATAGCCACAGCGATACCAGAAGTTCCCCCTGAAAGCACGGGGTGGTTATCAAGGGCGAGTGCCTTCCTTGCTGAAGAGGTCACCTACGTATCACGCCGGAGCCTCGGCCACTGGGGAAGGGCAGGTAGCTGGCCAATACCCCAGACCTCGGTTAGGGTGGAAGCAGGTCCAGAAGGCAGGGGAACCCCTGCAGAGGAGATGCCTGGACACTGCTGGGGATAACTGGACAAAGCGGATAAGTGAGGGTGCTCAGAGGCCAGGAGGAGTAGGTGGTAGAGCACAAGGCCCTGGGGTCATCCGCAGCACCAGTCAGTCAGTCAGTCGAGGACTTGGGTTGGCCAGGTCTGCCAAACATCAGGGCAGCAACGTATGAAGCAGAGGTATCGGGGGAAGGAGTTGGCATCCCCTTTTTCCACCATTTTGAGGGGCTCTCTCTCCCATGGGCACAATTAAAAACCAAAGAAACACAACCCATGAAGCCAGATGCTAACCGTATAATAAACCATACGAGATTCCTGCATGGGAACTCAGTTGTTATTGTTGGTGGTGGTGGCACTAGGTGCCATCGAGTCGGTGTCTGACTCATAGCGACCCTACATACAACAGACAAAACGCTATTGTCAGCGCTTCTCTGCTGTTCACAGGGTTTTCAATGGCTGATTGTGTTTTGGGAGTGGGTTGCCAGGTCCTTCTCCCAAGCCTACAGCACCTGGTGTTCCCAGGCGGTCTCCCATCCACGACCCTGCTTAGTTTCCGAGATCTGATGGGATCAGACGCCACAGTGCTATGACTGCAGGTATACATGGGAACTCTAAGGGCCCTAAAGTAAACTATGTCCTGCGCTGAGCTCAAGACCAAATGGTTGCAGGCAACCACGAGCTCCTGTGGGGAGGAGGTGCGTACGGTGGGGCAGACACCCTTGAGTAGTCTTTTAGTAAGCTTTTAGCCAGCAGCACAGCGCAGACAGACCAAGGCCTGCCACCTGAAGGATCCCCTTTCACCCCAAGCCCAAGCTGATCTGAAGGTGCAGGCTGGGTGCGGGGCAGGGCCTTGCAGGCTTCCTGCCAATGCCTCCAGCAGGACTGCCAGGCTCGTGAGCCACACTTGCCCTCAGAAAACCAGGACTTGGTCTCAGGATGTGGCTCGGTGGTAGAGCACTTGCCTAGCATGTGTGAGGTCTTGGGTTTGATCTCCAGCACCGCAAAACAAAAAGAAAAAAAGTAAACCAGGGCTCAGCTTACACCGGTTTGCACTGTGCTCTATCCACCAGCATCCGAAGTGCTGCCCACCCTGGCCCAGCTCCCACCCATGCTCCTTCCCCAAAAAGCTGCCACCTCAGGCAGACATTCTCACCCCCGGGCGTCAGCTGGCTGCACCTCGTAGGACAACAAACTGCTCTGGGCAAACAGTCCCCAGCCAGCTGCCAACTATCAAGAAAAAGTAGCAAACACACGCACAGCCCGAGCAAACAACAGAAACCCACACCCAGGGGTCAGAGGCCTGGTCCTAACTGTGGCAGGCCACTAATCCACTGGATGATCTTGGATAAGTCACTGCACCCTGCAGGGCCTCAGTCAATGATGGGCTGGGACCAGACATCTGTCAAGTCCCTTCCGCCCCATCGTGTGGACAGACTCGCACACAGCTCCTGAGGGAGATGAGCACCACCAAGCTGAGGACCTTACGGGTGACAGGACTTTGAGAGCCCACAGCTACTCAGGGGCAAGGCCAGGATATGGAAAAGCCTGCCTCCTGACTCCATTACCTTCCTGCTACACCAGACCAGGGCTGGGGTTTAGCTCAGTTGGTAGAGCACCGCACTGCGGTCTCTGAGGTCCTGAGTTCAATTCCCAGCACCACAAAGATGGGAGAAGAACGTGGCAACCCACTCCCAAGGCAATCCCGAAACAGCCATTGAAAACCCTATGAGGGTCGCTAGGAGTCGGACTCGACTCGACCGCCCCTATAAACACCATCACCACCAGGAGAAGCACCACGGGTCCACGCGCTGCATTCTTTCCAAGTCCACTTCCGGGCCACGTGAGACACGAAGGCCCCACTGTCAGCAAGGGGAGCCCCACTCCAGGGGCCCCCTGGATGGCATGTCACCAACTCCTCTTGGCCCAGTGTTTCCCCTTCTCAAGGACGCTGGTCCAGACTCCCACGCGGGGCGGAGCCCTCTGGGGCACAGTGACCTTCTGCACCAGGAGCCGGAATGGCTTCAGAGGTCTGGAAGCAAAGCCACCACTGATGGCTACTTGTCCCACTGGCTACTCCACTCAGTTCTCACTTCCCCACCCACAGCCCCGCTCAAGGCCCCTACCTGCCACTGAGCTGCTTCCCAGCTGGGTGCCCTGGGCCAGCCCTGGCCCCTCCAGGTGGCTGCTTGCTCATCCAGACCGGCACGGTCACGGAGACCTGCGTGGGAGAGTGCTTTGGAAACTGGCAAGTGCTACATACAGGGAAGGCGATGGTGTCCCCTTGTCCCAGTGACAGTGCTTTAGAAAGAATCCCTCCTTCCTGAGCCAGGCGTGGTGGTGCACGCCTGTAATCCCAGTGGCTCGGGAGGCAGAGGCAGGAGGATCGCAAGTTCCAGACCAGAGGCAGTCTGCGTAACTTCGAGAGACCCTATCTCAAAAAGTAAAAAGATGGGCTGAGGGTGCAGCTCAGTGGTCCAGCACTTGCAGAGCATGCAGGCGCGAGGGCCTGGGTTCAACCCCCAGTACTGGAAAAAAATAAAAGAAAATAAAAGA
>VMDO01020243.1:0-37957 GCA_007922755.1 Pedetes capensis | reverse complement strand
GGGAAGATAAGAATGAGGTCAATATAAATGGACTAGAAATCGCATGTAATTGTTCTAACAAGATAAAAACAAAGACCACTACAGGAAAAGTTTCTATCTTAAACAGAAATGGAACCCAAGGACATATAGAAAAATACTACATAGTAAAAGATAGAGAAGACTTGGATGGGAAACTTAGATGGGAAGGGGGGGAGGGGGGAACATAGGGAAGGGTAAGGGGTAACCTATATGAATAATGTTTATCAAATTGCATATATGAAAATTGTCACAATGAAAAGCATGTCAAAATGAATCACATTATGATATACATTAAAAATTTCTAAAAAAGAAAATAAAAAACCCTGTGAATAGCAGAGAACCACTGACATAGTGCGGGGCGTGGAACAGTGCCCGGGAGCATTTCGTTCTGCTGAACATGTGGTTGGTACAAGTGGACCCAGCTTGACAGCACCTAAGAACAAGTGCTGGTACAATCAATACATAAACATGGTGGCTACTTCCTCAGGGGTGAAGGCTCCTCATGGGCTCAGCTGCACAGACTGCCACTCATCTAGGTTGACTTTGTCATTACCACCGCTGAACGTCCAACCTGCAAGCCACAGGGGCAGATGCTGAGCCCCAGATGGAGCTCCGTCCCGCAAAGAGGCCAAACGGCCACGTAAAGGAGATTGATTGAACCCAGGGCCTCAGCGTGCAGAGCAGCACGCTGCCAACTAAACCTAAGCCCTGTACCAGCGCTTGTTGTTGTTAGGTGCCGTTGAGTCGAGTCGAGTCCGACTCATAGCAACCCTCATAGGGTTTCCAATGGCTGACTATTTCGGGATTGCCTTGGGAGTGGATTGCCAGGCCCTTCTCCCATTTTGCGGTGCTGGGAATTGAACTCAGGACCTCAGAGACTGCAGAGCAGCGCTCTACCAACTGAGCTAAATCCCAGCCTGTACCAGCACTTAGATGGGAGTGGATTGCCAGGCCCTTCTCCCATTTTGTGGTGCTGGGAATTGAACTCAGGACCTCAGAGACTGCAGAGCAGCGCTCTACCAACTGAGCTAAATCCCAGCCTGTACCAGCACTTAGATGGCCAGAAAAAAAAAATAGGCTGACACGGACTGATGCGTCATTTTGTCTATTCGGTTGGCTAGTGCATTTTCTAGATCCATCTAGACACTCTCTACTACCTTGGAGAGGGCACTGAAAGGTGAGGGGAGGGCTGGAGTGTAGTTCTGTCAAATACTAGCCCAGCATGACAAGGCTCTGGGCTCCATCCATAGCAGGGCAGGCGAACAGACAAGCAAGCCTGTTGGGAAAGATCTCCCTCTTTGTGCCCACCCCCGTAGTACCAGCCACACGCCTCTTCCCCTGCGTCTCTGTCCCTTATATTTTCACTCGTGTTCCTTCCGGGCCGCCAGCCTAGGCTTTTGCTATTATCCGTGAATCGCTGTATGGGACACGTACTCTTCCTGGGGAGTGGGTGATCAGAGGCACAGGCCGAGCTCCTTCTGTTAGGAGAAAGACTTCCCCCCACCCATCTTACAAAGTCAGTCCGCAGAGGGACTGGCAAGCCGGACATTGTGACTCGCCCCCGCGGACACACCTGACTGGTCCATAAACTAAGCCTGGCATTTATTTTTCTTTCTCCATTAGTAGATCAATAAGAGGCCACGTCGCCTTCCTGATCCTACAGGTGATCGGTCATCAGAGCTGAGAGCTGAGGGAGAGGACCTGACATGACAATGGTGGGTGACATGGGGCTCTGGACCACTTGGTCATGCAACTTGCTTGTGCCGGCTGCCCTACTCACGAACCATCTGCATGAACCACTTCTAACTTACGGAGGACGGCTGCTAGGCCCGCTGACCTTGTGACTCGCTGAGTTGGACAGAGCTCAGACGCTGACGGGCAGCTCTGGCCACGTGGTCACTTGATGTCCCTTGGTGAGGCACTACATCGAGACCAGGGCCCCTCGGCATGCCAGGAGGCATTCTCTCAAATGGTGTGCAATTCTCTGCTGCAGATGGCGTGGCCGTGCTCCAGAACCCAAGGGGTCTTCTTTGTGATCTCCTCCCGGATCGCCATAAGCTCCACGTGGTATGTTTCCCCACTGCAGATGTGGCTCCTACCAGAGGGTCTGTTTGTCATGCGGTCCAACCACAGGGCTGTTGGTATCACCACCTAGACCTGACGCAGAGCCTCCTTTCCTGCTCTTGGCCCCACTCATATCTGACAGCTTTCCACGTCACTTGGTGAACAAGAGTGAATCATATTTCCAAGCGGGGGAAACGTCACCTCTGGAACGGAGATTTGCCAGTCCACGTGCCTCCTTCTTAGTGAAGGGGGGCGTGGAATGCAATAACGTATCCTTTACTAAATATTTGTAGGTATGACGGGCTCCTGAATCGTAGGTTTATCTCCCGCCTTCTGGAACGCATGAGTTAGCAAGGTCTCTAAATCCTTGCCACGTTTTGTCCACGCGAACCTATTAACTCGCTATCGTCAAATCAGTGGACAATGTGATTTTCTTCAAATGCCCAGACAGTCTGTCATTATTTTGATCTGAATATCTTCAAAGAACTGTTTCTGAAATTCCAATAGTTCCCACTACCATCTAAGTTCCTGGCTTCTGTTGGAAGTCAGCATGTGACTCTGGCCGTTCTGGTTCTGAAATCTCTCTGGGGCCTTGGCTGAAGCTGAACAAGGCAACTTAGTCAAGGTGTCTCCAGTTACCCAGGGCTCCCCTACACCCCAGCTTTCCCCTCCTATTGTTCCAAACCTGCTGGCACCTGTCTGATGCCCCTAGCATTTTGAGCCACATGTGGAGAGTTCAGAAGATAATGGTGAGGGTGAGAGAAGGGGAGAGAGGGGCCGGGAATCCAGGAGAGGAGCCTGGAAAGTGGAAGCAGGGAAAACAGAATCTTTCCAAAGAGAAAAATCTATGAGATGAATAATGCAAATTGGCCGTTGGGAAATAATGCTCACCTAACAACAACAACAAAGATTTTTGGGGTGGGATTTAGCTCAGTTGGTAGAACACCACTCTGCAGTCTCTGAGGTCCTGAGTTGATTCCCAGCACCACAAAAACAGGAGAAGGACATGGCAATCCACTCTCAAGGCAATCCCGAAACAATCAGCCATTGAAAACCCTATGAGGGTCGCTATGAGTCAGATTTGATTCCACGGCACCTAACAACAACAAAGATTTTTGAGAAAAAAAAGTTTTGGGGAAGTCCAAAACTATATTTCTTCGGTGCTTAAACATAGCTACCATAGAAAATGATCTAGATGTGCTTTACAATGCAGGATTTTGTAAATCACACATCGACAAAATTTAATTAGGACTTGGGATTCCCGGAAACTCTGGGCAACAATTCTTCCTATTATAAAAGCATTTTAAAATCACCCTGAGGCCATTTCCCTATGCAAAGTACAGTGGTGAATTCAAATCAATTAGGTCTATTTCAATTTCTGAAAAAAAGAAAGAATCCTCTTGGTATTTATCTCCCCATCTTTAAAAACTGGGGATTCAATGCAAGTCCTGGGTATGAGAGGTGTAAAAGAAAAATAAAAAGGAGGGAATGAGCTTATATGGAGTTATCTAAGTAAAAGAACCCAATTTGACGTAAAATATTCCGAAGCACTTAAAATTTAAGAATAAAAATTACTGTAAATGAACTGGAGCTCAATGTGGCCAGAGAGGTTGGGAGCGAAACCAGCAAGAAATTTGCTTATTCGCTGGCTTCAAACAAAAGTGAATTGTTTTGATGAATGAGAATTCTTTAATGAATCACCATATGACATGCCAGTGATTTTTTCAATGTCAACCAAAGAAAGTTTTCATTTGTCTTTGTTCAGCTACAGCTACTTAAAAATAATGGAAGGTCAACGCCAGCGAGACAACACTTCCGCTTATGGCCCTGGAGAGACAGGATGTTCTAACACGGAACTTAAGGAGAGGAGGGCAGGACCCTGAGGGTCCTACTCCAATCCCCACTTTCCCTCCTATTCTTCTTTTCTCTACGTAGTAATATTTTATGAATCCAATTTGGATACCAGCAGAATTGTCCCTTCTACAGCATCAGCCAAGTGTTGTGGGGGGCACATTTGAAACTCTGAGGCTCACGGGTCAGGGACGTTGCTGTTGCTATTAGGTGCCGCCGAGTCAGGTCCAACCCATGGGGACCCTATGTGCAACAGAATGAAACACTCCCCAACACGGTGCCAGGCACACAATTGTTGTTACATTTAAGCCCATTGTTGTAGACACTGTGTCAATCCATCTAGTTGAGGGTCTTCCTTTTTTTCATTGACCTGCCACTCTCCCAAACATGATGTCCTTCTCCAAGGATTGGTCCCTCATGACAACATGTCCACAATACGTAAGATGCAGTCTAGCCATCCTTGCTTCCAAGGAGCACTGTGGATGTACTTCTTCTAGGATAGATCTGTTGGCTCTTTTGGCAGTCCATAGTTTATTCAATATTTATCTCCAGAATCATAATTCAAAAGCATCAATTCTTCTCCTGTCTCCTTTATTCAACATCTAGCTTTCGCAACCAGATGATGTGACTGAAAATATCATGGCATGAGTCAGGTGCACCTTTGTCTTCAAAGTGACATCTTCTCAGCACTTTAAAGAGGTCTTTTGCAACCGTTTTCCCCAATTCAATGCATCTTTTGATCTTTTGACTGCTGCTTCCCTTAGTGTTGATTGTAGAACCAAGTAAAGCAAAATCTTAGACAACCTTAATCTTTTCTCCATTTATCATGAAGTTGCATACTGACCCAGTTGTAAGGATTTTTGCTCTCTTGATGTTGAGGCAAAATCCACACTGAAGGCTGTTTTTGATCTTCATCAATAAAGGCTTCAAATCTTCTTCAGTGTATGACAACCTCAGAGTTTCAGTGCAGGAATTGTCCGAGGACCGCAGCAAGAGGAACACGACTGCTTTCTCTGCTCCTGACATTAACTATGCATTTTAGGAAAAGAAAAGAAGAAAAGAGAAACATTATCCTGGTAGAGCACAACTCTGTACTTTCTGAGGACCCAAGTTTGATCCCCAGCACCACAAAAATCAGAGAAGGATATGGTAACCCACTCCCAAAAAACAGTCCCAAAACAACCAGCCATTGAAAACCCTATGAGGGTTGCTATGAGTCAGAACTGACTGGACAGCACCTAACAACAACAACAATCTCTGGAACAGGGCTCCAGACAACGAATCAGTGCTCTGTCACATAACCAATGTGGCCCATTAGAGACACATAGGGGGTGACCAAAGTGGTCTATTAGTGCAACAGGGGGCAGAGCTACCCAGAGGAGATGGCTTGGCGTTTACTCCATAATTCATCCCCTGTGGTCTTCAGGGTTCTTTCTCACAATAAACAGCGCTATTGTCACCTGTATTACTCCACGTATCACAAATTTATTTACAGTTCACTGCCCTGAGCAAACCAATTACTTGGAGTGAGTTACATCTATATTCATATTTTAAAGATGAAAATAATATTAAAATGGAGAACAAATGTCCAATCCTTCACTGTGGAAAATGAGAAGACCTTAGCTTTGTTACAGGATGAAAGGCTTGGCGCAGGTCTGACGAAAGGCATGTCGATATGAGGGGCAGTCACAAACACAAACCACTCCAACTAAATGTGTTACGTGAACACCTTCAAGGAAGTCATTGAGGATGCTAAGGTAACCCTCTACTTCAGCAGGCTATTCTGGAATCAAGGGAGTCTGTTAGCAGAGATCCCTGGGTAGTCACGATTTCTGTATTTTGTAAATGCTCCTCCAACCTGGTTATTGCACACTTTTAGAACTGAAAAGGATCTGAATGGCGATTGCATTGAATCATCTCCTTTCCACAAGTGGAGGCTGAGACCCGGGAAGTGGAGTTGATTGGTCAAATGTTGCATAGCTAGCTGATCTTGACCTTGGACCTGATAAGCCAGTTCGTTCCAGTACTTTCTTGGTGTTCTTTTTGCTACATTGTAATATTCTCCGCCCTTTTACTCTCTTGTTGCCACTTTTCTGAGTCCTTATTCCTTTAGCACCCCCTCTATTAAGGTCAAATTGAACTTCCAGTGCCTCTCCCTTCCCCCCCTGTCTTCTGGCATGGCCCAATACATTTCCACTTTGTTGACACGGTAATCCTGCGGGATGAGGGCCGTATCTCCCCCAGCATTACATTCAATAGAAACTATATTCAGCATGTTTAACAACATTCATGACACTCAATTCTAGTGATGAGAGAGTACAGGTGTAACTTTTGACTTCCACCATCAAAACCACAATCTATAGAAATGGGAAGAGTCGTGTGGGAAAACGTTCTCGTCGCTGGTGAAAAATCACGTTTTCACAGGGTTTGCAAACAGGGAAATATTTGTGGGTTTTTGTCTCGTATGTTTTGCTGTTTTTGGCAAAAGCTAAAGGCAGTTTTCTTTGCAACGAAAACGGCCTTTCGTTTTCGCCAATGCTTCACATCCATTTTTGCCAAGCAAAAAGCTGTTTTCCCAGGAGAAAACAGCTCAAGCTAAATAAAAGTGAAGCACTATTTGTAAAATTTCCCTCCTTGAAAACAAAAATCACTCCACTCCATGCAAATGCCACCTGAGGGGCTTGGCGTGGAGAAAGATAATGGAGGAGCCTTGGTTAATATACACAGGGAAACGAGCTTATCTAGCAGGTAGGGGAAGAAGTCCACGGTCACAATTTCTAAATAACTCATAATTGAAACTGAGTCCAGTCTTCACCTTTGCGATCCCAATGCACCGTGAGAATAATTCTTAAAGCAGGTGCAGTAGTGGGCGCCTGGACTTCACAATCTGTATGATAACACTTATAGAAAATTTCAGTTTGGGGAGGGAATTAAAAAAAAACAAACCCAGAAGTAGTTCAGTAGGCATGCCAATTCTAATTGCAAATAGAAAAGCAACTGCCATCTTTATGGAAATGGGTCACTTATACAGAAAAATTAAAAGAGCAAGACCAGTTTTGGTTAACAATATTTGATGAACTATTCTTTGAGACAGGCACTGGAAGAAGACAGCAATATTTGATGACCTATCCTTTGAGACAGCCTCATGGAAATCTTTTGAATCCACGTCTTAAAAGATTATAGATTATAATCTATACATTATAATCTAGTTACAACCTAACTAGATTATAAAAAGACCCTCAAGTTTTTATTTTGCTTAAAATTTCTCTAAATTTCCACATGTATTCGAATTCTTGTTTTCTAATTCATTATTTCCCATGTAAGCAACCACAAATACAAGAGTAGATCTTTTGTACAAATTTCAGCCCAGAAGTGGCATTCACATGGGTCTTGTTCGTGTACCACAGACAGACCTTCTTTGGCCCTTCCATTGGACATTGTCTTTGCTGTTGTCTTTGAATACAGGGCCAAGTCACACCTCACGGAGAGTAAGAGAGTTCTCTGATCTTCTACCTTGCTCAATTTCTCCAGCCATTCTCATTTGCAGTACAAAATTTACAGTTTACCTCACAGAATCGTGCCCTTAAAAATGGTGAGGTTTAATGGCAGCGATTTCATGTGTATATTTACCACCACAGCAGAACACAGAGAGAAATAACCTGTGAGTTTATTTAAACTAAGGCTAGGTTTAAGTCTGAAGAGCTTAAAAATAAAGGATTTGTGTAATTTTTCCCTTAAGAAATTTACCACTTAAGTTCATGTTGCTTGGATTATTCCATGTGCATACATTAAGTCTCTTGAACTAGATTGGTTGTAAGTTTCCCCAAAGCTTGCACCACATCTAAACCTTTTCTGAGTCACCCTCAAGACTTATAACAGGGCTGCCACATTGTTGTTGTTGTTAGGTGCTGTCGAGTCGGTATCCGACTCATAGTGACCCTCTGTACAACAGGGGAAACACTATTGTCAGTGCTTCTCTGCTGTTCATAGGGTTTTCAATGGCAGATTGATTTTTGGGAGGGGGTTGCCAGGTCCTTCTCCCAAGGGCTGCCACATAGCAGCTCATAAATCAATAATTATCCACTGATCAAGAAGGATTTCTATGTCATTGAACATACATCGATTTGATGTATCCCTTACCATTTTTTTTGTTTTTGTTTTTGTTATTTTTTGTTTTGTTTTGTTCTGTTTCATGTAGTAGGAGTTGAGCCCAGAGCTTTGCACGTGCTGAGCAAGTGCTCTACCACCGAGCCGCACCACAGACCCTTTTTTATTTCTTATTTTGGGACAAGGTCTTGCTACGTTACACAGGCTGCTTCTGGCCTCAAACGTGCAATCCTCCTGCCTCAGCATCCTGAGTTGCTGGGATTACAGGCGTGGGCTATGGTGCCTGGCTCACCCCTTAAAGTTTTAAATAAATACAGGGGGACAGGCTCATGGAAAATCACAAAATTCTTTCATTGCACTTTATCTCAAATCTTCCCTTTAATACAATTTCATCACTTTAATTTTTATCCATCATTATCCTTCCTATCTGTAAGAAGGAGATTTCAAAGAAGCAAAAATGGGGCATGCCCTCTGGTTTTGTTATTGTCAGGTGCTGTCAAGTCCAGTCCATATCATGGTGACCCTATGTACAAGAGAACAAAACACTCCCCAACACTGTGCCACACCCGGTACTGTGTCAGTGCTTGTCTGCTATTCTTAGGGTTTTCAATGGCTGACTATTTCAGGAGTGGGCTGCCAGGTCCTTCTCTCAAGCCTATGGTGCCCGTATTCCCAGGCAGTCTCCCATTGAAGGACTGAGTGGGCCTGACCCTGCTTAGCTCCCCAGATTAGACACCAGGGTCGTGTGGCTGTAGACTACCCTCTGGTTTGTTGTTGTTGTTAGATGCCGTCGTCAAGTCATGTCCGACTCATAGTGACCCTCATAGGGTTTTCAATGGCAGATTGTTTCGGGATTGTCTTGGGAGTGGGATGCCACGTCCTTCTTCCATTTTTGCGGTGCTGGGAATCGAACTTGGAACCTCAGAGACTGCAGAGCAGTGCTCTGCCAACTGAGCTAAATCCCAGCCCTACCCTCTTGTAGTAAAGAACAATTTGTTGTAACTAACTCTAATACCTTGGACAGCACCTTGGCACAGTGTGTGGCTTAACACCCATCCAACTGACTGAGTGGGAGATTTGATTTAGCGAGTCTTCAGAAAGCAAACCACCAAGAAAAGGGCAGTGGACAAGGATGGCCACATCAGAAAGACAGTAGAACAGTGATACTCATCGAGTGCCCTGTGCACCTCCAAAACCTCCAGGGCACCACTTGGAAGTTCTGGGCTTCCTGTCTCCTCGACATCCTGGGAGGCCGGGGGCTCCCCAGAGAGGACATCAGCGAGATGATGGCAAGCATCTGGCACATGTCTGCAGGTGCTGAGTCATCCCCAACTGTCAGGGTGGAGAGGCTGGGGCTAGGGCCAGCTCCAGCCCACATGGCGGTGCTGCTTCGAAGCTGTTTGACCTCCAGAGTGCTCTGTGGAGAAGTCTTCAGGTCAGTGCGGGTGGGAGCTGTGTCCATCACCTTTCCCTCTCCAAGATGAGCGTGAAGAAGCTGGTGTTTATCAAAATGAACAGACACCGGCTGCCAGTGCATCACGCCCTGAACAAGGCCACACGGAGGACCATCCAGGGAGTCTCGATGAGAAGCGGAGGCTGCTCCCATTCAGGGCCTCCGAAGGCAAGTGTGCAGCCCTGCCGTGTGCGGGGTTCGTTCCCATCGGCTCTCCCTCTGCTCAGGGGAAATCCTTGCCAGCATGTCCTCACGATGGAGAGACCCCCAGGCCTGCTCTCAGGGTACCCCTGGGGCCCTGAGCCTCGGGCTGCTTTGTCACATACAGCAGTTCATTCACATTCCGTGGGGCTTCTGCATGGAAAACACATCGCCATGTGGGTGGAAGTAGCCTCACCTTATCTCCACGCTGCTCGCAGAGTGATTTGCATTATCGGTCCATCATGTGCTATCTCTGTAACACTGCGCTTGCAGAAACAAATGTGGGACTCCCGGAGGGGTAAGGTCCAGTTTCTTCACTGTGGCTGCCTGGTTCCCATTGGGACAGCCACTCTGCACTATTCCTCATCAAGTGCCTGTGGCACTAAACCTGGGTGTCTACCTCCAGTAATAACGCTGACATGAAAGTAATACTGATGAGGATTGTAGTGCCTTAGACCTCTGCTCAGTGCCTCTCACTACTGTGCTCAAATTGATGTGCACTGGTGAATTTGCAAGTGTGAGGCCCTGGGTTCAAGCTCTAAGTACTGAAAAAGCGAGGAAAAAAAAAAGATAAGGCTAGGGTAGCTAATTTTTCTGTTATATGCTGAAAAATTGGAGTCCAGTGTTAAGAAGCAAAACCGAGGGTAAAGAAGTGGCGTAAATTCCTTAGATGGACTGGATGTTAAATGAGACTTTAGACAATTGCTCTGTATAATTTGTTAGCTTACGCATTGCTATTGTCCCATTTTAAGACAGGGTCGATTTGTTCTAGAATGTGGCCCAAACTGTTATTTTAAATAAGTGATGGAAGCATCTTCAGGAAGCGAATGCACTGGTTTTTGAGTACTTTCCTTTTCTTTGCTTTAATTTATCTGAAGACTCCACTCTCAGCCGGGCTGTGAGCTGTGGCGCAGGCCTGTCAGCCCAAGGACTGGGGAGGCAGGAGGACTCAGGGTTCAAAGCCAGAAGCTGCCTGTGCAACTTAGCGAGACCCTGTCTCAAAATGGAAAATGAGAAGGAGGGGCAGATCAGTGGCAGACAGCTTGCCTAGTGTGTGAGGACCTGGGTTCAACCCCCAGTACTACAAAAACATGAATAATAATAAATAGCCGGGCGTGGTGGCGCACGCCTGTAATCCCAGCGGCTCAGGAGGCGGAGGCGGGAGGATCGCAAGTTCGAGACCAGAGGCAGTCTGCGTAATTTAGCGAGACCCTGTCTCAGAAAGTAAAAAAAATGGGCTGAGGTGCAGCTCAGTGGTCCAGCACTTGCAGAGCATGCAGGCGCGAGGCCCTGGGTTCAACCCCCAGTACCGGAAAAAAAAAAAAAGAAAGAAAGGAAAAAAAAAAAAAGATAAGACTGTCCTTTTTGTAACACTCAAAAACAAAAGAATAAGAAAGCTTTTTCCTACATGTAGATGGCATAAAGACGGGCCCTTTCCCTACCGCTGAGAATAGGAAGAGGAGAAACCCTCTGATTTAGGAATAAGAACTTTGTCTCAGGCAGATTTAATTAAGTATCAAAATGTTAATAAAACATTCGCCAGTGCACTTTTTAATTACTTTGAAAGCAATGCCCTCCCCTGTTCCTACTCCAGATGAGGACGTTGAGAATCACATCTTATGAAATAATCTCCAGGACAACGTTCTTTACGATCTCTAGCCAGCAAAAAACCATCTCGCCTTCTCTTCTTTCTCGAAAAGCTAAGGCTGACAGTGGTCCTTCCATGCCTTTGAATCCAGGAAGTCCCAATTCCCCCAAATTTCCAGAATAAAATTGCGTTTCTAACAGTTCCTCTTAGAATGGTCTCTAAGTTGCTTTTAAAATAAATATATCGCTCCTCCGTATTTATATCTTCTGTATTTACATCAGAAGTGAATTTTAATTTAAGAAGCACAGTAACTCGTATTTTAAGAGCAAATTAGCCTCATTAGCTAGCACACAGTGCTGCTCCTCCAGCTATCATTTCGCGACTTTTTAAAAATGCCATTTATCTTTTCTTTGCCACCAGAAGCCATTCCTCAGATTAGATGACAGCTCGCAGCCACCCATAGAGATCCTGCAGCAGATCAATTGTTGCATTTGGCCATCGCCTTCTGCAGATATCAAAAGAATTAAAAAAGACAAAAAAGCTGAGCCACCAGACAGACGCATTTGTAGGGGGAACATCACTAACACCAACTTTTAGAATGGCCACTTCCGAGTGGAACTTGGCAGAGAAACAAGCATCCGGGAAGACTTCCGGGGTTTTGATACACGAACAATCCGGGTCATTCTTCAGTGTTGAAGGGCCCTGCCCAGCGCTAGTCTAATGGCTTTGGAATGAGAACTATGACAATAATGTAAACTCATATTTTCCAGCCATGACCCTCCTTTCACTCCCCTAAAAAGATGCTTTACTCATCCGGCAGGTTTTACTCTCAGGAAAGTTTTCCTTCTTGTGAATTTTACTCCTCCATTTTAAACTGCAGCCCATGCTTCCATGCTAATTATCCTTTAATCATTCTTGGGTGTTGCAAGTCAGAGGGTGAGGGGAGCACTCTTAAATGTAAATGCTCTGTTTTTGTCACTCTTAAGCCAAATCGCACAGTCCATTTCTCTCATAAATCAGCCCATCACATGCTCATCTCTTTTGTTGCTTTCTGCTCGTTTCTCTCTAGTTCTGCTATAGCTGTCGGTTCCCAAGATAGGCAGACCTGAGCACAACATTCCAGGTGAGCTTTTGCCAAATGCACCAAATGACTCTACCTCTGCTGTACGGTGTGATGTCTCTGCACATGCAGCCCCAAATCACATTAGTTTCCACAGCATATTGCAAACACGCCTAATTTGTACTCTGCCATCCTCCTGGTCTCTCTGGTGTCACTAGGCTCTGGATTTTTCCCTTCCTGTTCTTTACTTCCGTAGCTTTTTTTTTTTTTTTTCCTCTCAAAGCATTGTGGTTATACCTGTCTGGCTTAATTCTCATTTCATTTGATCCTTTTCATAATTTTAACCCTAAATAGCACACTTCTTTCTATTCACTGGTGTGTTTCCAATGCTTCCTGATTTAATTTCATCTGCAAATCTAATTAACATGCTGTTTACTACATTTTTTTCCAGGTTACAAATGGACATGCTCAGAAAAAAAACCCCAAAACAAAGACCCAGCACTAACAGGGATTCCCAGGTCCCCGCTCAGTGCCTCTCCTATTGGGATAGCCTTGGAAAGTGCAATTAACTTTCTCCAGCTCGAGGGAGGCTGCTCGAGCCACTTTGCACTATGCTGATGGACAGCTGTGTCTCTCCCCTAATCAGCCAATTTGGAGATGGAACAATCACAAAAGACAGCAATTATTGAATGCAGCCTTTCATTGCAAAGACTGAGGTGGAGAAGGAAACGAGGAAAGAAGAAATAGCCCAAATCCAGAGTCACGTGATAAGAAGATCTTAATTCTCTTGAGGGAGCAGGCTCGAGCAGGGGATGCCACGAGGCAGAGGCACCTCGACTTCAGCAGGTAAAAGGTAGCCTGGTTTCCCCAGGAGCCCCCAGCCCCTCTCCATGTCCTCTACTGATCAAAGACCAATGACTACTTTTTGTCGCTTTTATCTTTCTTAGACTCCAAGAGGTTCCTAAAATCACATTATGATATTTAAACAATTGCTCTTACAGTGTTTCCTTTTATTGCCCTGATTTTGTTGCTGTTGTTGTAATTTAAATTATTAAATATATTTCACTTCTGCATAAGGGAATTAAGTAAACGACAAATGTTTCTCATAATGATTTCAACCACAGAGCTTCGAAGAGAGGTTTTTTTCATTGCTTCTTTCTCAGGAGTGGATTTCCCAGTTCTTGATCTTTTCCTAAATTCACTTTCTAGATTGTCTCCAAAGCGCCATATCCACCCTTCTCCATTTCTAGGGAAAAGACCACACGCACCACTAATCAACGAGAAAGTAGGATTTCCTAAGTTTAATAGGCATAGTTCTTATTATAAGAGTAGAAAAACATCATACAAAAAGCAGTATGTGTCTCCATTTGGATATATATGTTTAACTAGAATCCTTTCTACTTAAATGTATTTTAAAAAATATATATGGGAGCAAGGAGAAAAAGAAAGGCAGGAACTCACGTTGAAAACGTGTGGCGCTTAATAAAGAAACCCTTCCCAGCTCAGGCTGTCCAAATATCAGGAAGGAGAAACAAACTACAGTAAAGAGCTGGTGACCAGGGAAAACTTTGTCATATTTTGGGGCGAGAGGATCTTAGGAACATTTTACGAAGGTCTTGTACCTTGCCCCTCTCCACTTTTTTTTTCTGTTCCCATAAAAGAAGGAAAGAGATGAGAGAAACCACATAAAATTCCAGCTTTCCTATGAGTAAGCAGAAAAAATAAAAAAGAGGGAGAGTGAGAGATGCCCAGGGGAGACGAGAATGATGAAGGTGATGGATCGTGCTGCCCCACCCACCGGGTACATGGACAACAGACTGTGGGAAGCCTTTGACACCAAAGCTCTTGGAAGTCAGAAGTGGGTGGAGTAGGTTCAACCCAGAAGCTTCCACGGTGCTCTGAATAGGCCCGGGTCAGAATACCTGCAGGTGAAAGTGAGGGAGAACAACATGAGCTGAATCAGATTGGCTCCACGGTCACATGACCTTTCCTAGGGGACCTCATCCCTTCCTCTCTCAGCTTCCTCACCTGGTGGGATGTCTTCTCCCAGGAGGCTGCAATAGTGATCAAATGAAACCTTACTGTTCTTGGTCGGTCTGTTTTGTTTTTGAGATAGAATCTCACTCTGTAGGCCAGGCCTTCCTGGAGCTTCCCATGCAACCCAGGCTGGCCTCGAACTCGCCATCCTTCTGCCTCAGCCTCCCCGCAAGCACTGAGATGACAGGTGTCTGCTTCCACATCTGGCTCTATAATTACTATTAATCACCCCTAGAAAGCATTCACTTTTGTATTCATTAATCCTAGTTCGGTGGTATTAATACTTTCATCTTCGAACAAAGATAGATACACTTTAAAATATTAAAATACTCTACAGTCTGGGGATGTAGCTGAGCAGTAGATCACGTGCTTAGCAGGTGGGAAACCTTGGTTCTATCCCCAGTGCCAAAAACAAACAAATAAACAAAAAAAGTCTATTAAATACTTAATTGCATACATTTCTGGGTTTATTTATTCCACAATCAAATTTAATATGTATTTTTTCCATAGAATTTCAATCCAGAATGTTTTAGAACTATTTTTGTCATTTAACATCTAAATTTGTTGTTGTTGTTAGGTGCCGTCGAGTCGTGTCCAACTCATAGCGACCCTTATAAGGTTTTCAATGGCTGATTGTTTCAGAATTGCCTTGGGAGTGGGTTGCCATGTCCTTCTCCCATTTTTGTGGTGCTGGGAATCGAACTCGTAACCTCAGAGACTGCAGAGCAGCGCTCTACCAACTGAGCTAAAAACCCCAGCCCTAACTTCTAAATATTTTGCTGTATTTCCAGGTATTCTCTTTCTTTACCAATGATATGAAGTGAAAAGCAGCTCATGTAATACCTACCACACTGAGATTATGAGACATTTGATAGTCACCATGATGAATCGCTAAGTAATGAATAATATAGTGGTATATTAGTTAAATTCATTTAGCTGTGAGGATTCGCACAAAAGCGGAACCAACTATTTGTAGACAGGTTTCATACTGATGAATACTTGACCTAGTTTGTTGGCAAAGATAGCTGAAATTAACCAGACTACAAATATTCAAATACTCAGTCTGGGTTGTACAACTGGTAACTAATCATTCAATGATCTAATCTATTATTCATCACTCAACATAAAAATGGCCTGAGCCTTACACATACAAAACTTTGTTATATTTTACCTCAAATTATATGCATGCAAGAAAAGTACATGTAAAATATGCTATAGAAAAATTCCACATCTGGGTGTGTGTGTGTGTAGAAAGCTCATATTTCCCATTCGCAGTTTGCTAATAAAATGAATAGCAAAGAATATTTGTTTATAATTGAAGGACTCCCTGGTGATTATACAAGATAAAATTAGCTATATCCATGTGTGGAAATAAGAAGCTTTATAATAGATAAATATAGTCTTAATGATCAAGAATATATATACCATCTGAAGTCACTAAGCAATCTTAACACCACTAAAAGTGGGATAATCAGGTAGTACGTGCCCCATAAAGTGATGTAATACAAAATAAGTAGCCAGCACCCACAATTAGGTGTTCTTGTCTAAAAATGACATGGGAACCTAATCAATCCTAAAGATCTAAGCATCAGTTGACAGGAAATACAGAGGCTAGAAGGTCGGGTTAAAATGTCTTTTATAAGCAAGCAATTGGCCAACCTCAGAGTGTAAGACAAATGAGTTGATTTACTCAAGTAGTCAATAAAATGGAAAAAAATGAGAAAATAAATCTAAGAGTCATAATCAGGACCTTGTTTGGGTTCTAGTTTGAACAAACCAATTGTATATGCACATCTCTCTCTGAGACAAGCAGAGGACTCTGAAGATGGACTCAAAATTAAATGATGTTGGAGAAACTGTGTTATCATTTTTATCCTTGTTAGGTGCTGTTGAGTCGGTCCGACTCACAGAGACTCTATGTACAAGAGAATGAAACACTCCCTGGCAGTGCGGACAGCGTACCATGCCCAGCACCATTGTGATAGCAGGCCTAGTTCACTTCAAAATCGCTCTGGTCCCTCAAAACAGCTAAAAAAAAGCCCTCAATAAAAGCTGATAAAGGCAGGTGTGTCCTGAGATGGCTGGGCCTGCAGAAGGGCTGAATTAAGAAGAATGTGGCTGCACTAGATAACTCTGTAAATGGTCGCTAGGTAACTTCGTAAACAGTCAAATTCAGGGAATTCCTGCAAAGGGCTAAACTCTGGAAAACGCAAACTTATTTTGTACTTTGTACCCCCACCCCTTTACCATAAAAAAGTTCCTATTTCTGTAATTCTGCTTCTCCACCCCTACCCTATAAAACCCCTAACCACTGTGAGTCCGATGCTGCTTACTGAAAGTCCACTCCCAGGACTGAAAGTAGCCGGCCGGCCAGTCTAAACACACTTTCCTGCTCCCGATCGTTTGTTTGTGTCGTGGAGTATTTTTTTGGGGTTGAGCCACTGGGTACAACACCATGTCCGTGCTTCTCTGCCATCCTCAGCGTTTGCAAGGGCTGGTTGTTTATCCGGATTGCTTTAGGAATGGATTGCCAGGTCCTTCTCCCATTTTTGTGGCGCTAGGGCCTCAGGAAGCACAGAGCAGCACTCTACCAACTAAGCTAAACCTCAGTCCTATAGTTTTTAAGATTTTGCTTGCTGGTTAGGAAGAAACTTTGTAGTATTTCAGTGTGAAATAACATTTGGAATTTGCTTTAAAATACTTGAGGAAAGGGGGGGGATTGTATGGATGGGGATGAGGAGGATGAGACAAAATTAGCAAAATGTTAATTGTTGGCCCCAAGTGACAAGTACCTGAGTCAAAGAACTATTTACTTTTTTGCTATGTTTTAAATTTTTTCACACTGAAATATTTTCACTTGTTGTTGTTGTTCTTATTATTATTATTTTCTTCTTCTTCTTCTTCTTCTTCTTCTTCTTCTTATTATTATTATTATTATTATTATTATTATTATTATTATTACCTGCAGTACTGGAGCTTTAACCTAGGGTCCCAGACACGCTTAACAAGCACTCCACCTCTGAGTCACAACCTCAGCCCATTTTTTATTTTTTATTTTGAGACAGGGTCTCACGAAGTTACACAGGCTGCCTCTGGCCTTGAACTTCCCATCCTCCTGCCTTCTGCCTGCTGAGTCATTGGGATGATAGGCATGCGCCACCACACCCAGCTTCACACTGAAATATTTGTAAAAGAGTAAATAAATATATTTACGCTCCATTTAATTATTTATTCACACAGCACAATGACAGATATCTGCACCATAGTCTTGGAGAAAAGAGGGTAGTTTAAATCTTGTTTTGCTTCCAAATTCTAAATCACAAATCACCAATAGCAAGCTCAAATTTAAACTGCAACAAGCCAGGTGTGGTGGCACACCCTGTAATCTCAGCAATTCAGGAGGCCAGGGCGGAGCAAGGAGGATCTCGAGTTCAAGGTCATAGGCAGCCTGCATAACTCAGTGAGATGCTGACTCAAAATAAAATAAAATAAAATAACAAAAAATGGGCTGGTGGTGCAGCTCAGTGGTAGAACACTTGCAAAGTATGTGTGAGACCCTAGGCTCAATCCCCAAGTACTGCAAAAAAATTAATTAATTAAATTAAATTAATTGCAATGAAATAATAGCCCAGTAATGTCCATATAGGACTGCTGTTGTTGGGTGCCATCCAGTTGGATCTGACTCATAGATCCTATGTGCAACAGAACGAAACACTACCCAACACTGTGTCATGCACATGGTCTTTTTGTTTGGGCCCATTGTTGCAGCCACTGTGTTCTTCTCATTCTGAGTCATGCCAGATTGGCTAACGGAGGTTCCAGGGGCTTTACTCCATTCCCATCATTAAGGTCAACTCTACTTTGAGGGGGCAACTCTTCCCCAGTGGTTTTTTGAAGGCCTTCTAGCCTGTGGGGCTCATTTTCCAGCACTATATTTAATAGTGCTTCTCTGCTCCTCATACGGTTTTCCTTGGCTAATTGTTTCAGGAATGGGCTGCCAGATCCTTCTCCCCAGTCTGTCTTAGTCTGGAAGCTCCACTGAAATCTGTCCCCCATGGGTGGCCCTGCTGATATCTGCCCTATTGGTGGCATAGCTTTCAGCATCATAGCAACACACAAGCATGACAAAGTGACAGGCACATGGGGGATGCAGGACTACTCTGGTTAAAAACAAAAACAAAACCAACGAAAAGCTTTCATCTTCTCTGTCTTTCCTCCCATCCCTTCCCACTTTGCACAAGAGTGGGTCACCGTATAGCTGTGGCATTACACTTTTTCTGTTTGTTTGCTTGCTTTTGCAGCTCTGGGGAATCCAACCTTGGGCCTCACTCCTGCTGGTAGGCTCTCCACCACTGAGCCACACCCCAGCCGCTCCCGCAGCATCTTCTTTACCATCACATAGCCTCCGGGAGGGGGCGAGGGAGGGAACCAGGGCCTTCACACAACACAACTCACTGCTGACACATCTAGATGCTCTGCAGTGCCTTAACTCCTGACTCCAAAGCAGAGCTGGGCTGGAGCTCAGGGACTAAGATCCCACACAGCACCTAACAACAACAAACAAATCTGGGAAGGTGAGGAGATAAGCTGTCTGAATGTAAAATCGCAGGGAGTTTTGAAAGTCATACATAAATCTCCCTTGGATTCTTGTTTGCCTTTTGTAAGTGGCTTAACTGTAGGTGGATAGCTTTATTTCTGTTCATCACCTCTTCAATATATATTGTTGTTGTTGCTAGGTGCTGTCAAGTCGGTATCCGACCCATAGCGACTCTACGTACAACAGGGCAAACACTATTGTCAGTGCTTCTCTGCTGTTCATAGGATTTTCAATGGCTGATTGTTTATTGGGAGTGGGTTGCCAGGTCCCTCTCCCAAGCCTACAGCACCTGGTGTTCCCAGGTGGTCTCCTATCCAAGGACTAACCAGGCCGACCCTGTTTAGCTTCCGAAATCTGGCGGGATCAGATGCCACAGGGCTACGGCTACAGGCCTCCAATATACAGATAAATTTTAGGTGCACGAAAAATACACATCCCGGATTGCCATGTGCAGAGAAGAGAAGCCAGGGCACATGAAAGAAGCCCTGGTCACACCCTGTCCCCGTAAATCCCAGGGTACACACGCCAGGGTACACACGCTTCAAAGCCCTCAGGGAGACAGAAAAGGCAGAACGCAGACCAACTGTTTGAAGGGCGGAATAAAAGCACATCCTGATGGCTTGGAGCTAAGCGAAGGAAAAGGACATTTACATAAGATGAGACACCAACGGCTTGGGAAGTTCAATGTGCTTAGGGACAGCCAGTGGCTGGAGACGATAAAGGAACCAAATTGCCACAGCAGACTGCATCTTTCATGCTCAGTTTTCATTTAATTCCTGAAGAAGGCAGAGAGGCTCAAAGGAGGGACTTGCTCTTACCCGCATCCTTCAGAAAAACCTTTGCCCACCCCTTGTCGCCAAAGCCTGGAAACACCCCGACATGCTACACCCCGAATCGATCGTTTTTCTAAGGTACTTCCTGAGTGGAAGCAATGAGTCTCCGCCACAAAGTACAGTTTCGAGCAAGGGAAGATGGGCATCCCCAGCCAGTTCCTGTGAGCTGACCCATCTGTCACCATCTCTGTGCCCAGAGGGGACCGTCAGCCCTCTTGCCTCTTCCTGCATAGCCCAGTTGCTGTTTGTCACAAAAATTCAAGGAACGCATGAACGTATTTTATCTGTTTGAAGCAGAATATTTTTATCATCTCAGTCAACAAATGAGCTCAAGCGATAGAATTAAACTCCTGAATAGCAATAGTTTAGCTGGGTTTGACATGAAGTTATAACAAATAGAAGCAATGGAGAAATTGAAATCAAATATGTTTAGACAACTTTAAGCTGTTGTTTTTTATTAAATATAGGTAACAATATGCAGGGCCATCTGGAAACAAAGATAGCATGCTTTTAATGGCCATGAACTGGACATCCAATGAGAAATACTTAACCCTGATTGGAATGGATACCCAAAAGTCTCAAAATACTTGTAAAACATTCACTGTGTTGCATTGGTTATGAATGGAAGCTGATTTATTCTACTGATTTTAGCTCAGGGTAAAATGAAAAACCCAGATTTACTTAGGGGCATAGAGTTGGTGACATCCAACCAGGTATTGTCATCTATATTTCCCTCGGGGCAAAGGAAGATAGCTAAAATACATATGTGATTTTTTATTTAAACAATTTGAGGTCTTAAGGAATACTGAACGCCAGGCACAGTGGCTCGTGTCTATAATCGCAGTGACTCGAGAGGCAGAGGCAGGAAGATCAGAGGTTCAAGACCAGAGGCAGCCTGTGTAATTTGCTAAGACCTTGTCTCAAAATACAAAATTCAAACAACATGGTGGGTGTGTGGCCCAGTGGTAGAGCGCTTGCAAAGTGTGTGAGGCCCTCGGTTCAGCCCTCCAACACAGTCAAAAATAAATAAAAAATAAATAAATAAAGGCATAATGAAGCCTAATTTGCCTTGATACTGAAGGTGATTACTGAATTTTTAAAAATTCTGAATACTGCAATTTATTTAGACAATAGATTCATTTATTCAACAAGAATTTAAAGAGCATCTACCATGTTCAAGAGAACATGCTTAAAAAAATTTAAAAACCTATTATTTAATCCCTTATTAAATTTTGATTATTTTATAATCAGGTAATAGTTTCTGGTTTTCCTGTGACATGAACAGACGACTTTGCAACAGAAACATTAGAAGAAAAAATTATTTCTGGCCATTACAAGCAAGTTTCTTTGTTCTCTTAACTTTTCATTTTTGTGATTGCCCAGAAGATTATACTATATTGTATTTTTATTTCAAGCCCTAAAGTATAGCATTTTTACATGAAATTGGAGCCAAGTCCCACTGGTATTTGAAAGCGGCAGTATCATGATTTCTCCATATTTTGTATTCCAGTATTTTTTTCTCTTTTCCCAACCTGTTCTAAAGACAGGTTTCCAATTCCGTACTGTGTCTTCAAGTGTGATTCTACAGGACATTTCATATACATGGGCAATATTCACTCTATTTCAGAAACAAATAACCCCCTAATTTGATAACAAATAAATTTCATTTAAATGCAGAGCACATTTTCACTTCCAAAAATCTGACCTTTATTTCCCACAAAACTCCTATGAAGAAATGCCATTCATGAATTTTATCTATACTCGAGCAAAAATATCTAATTGCCTCTTCTACGAAATCTGTATTTATCAATTATGGCTTTCTCTGGGAAATTCTAATTTGTGAAAACGCTCTACATTCCAAGCCTTAACAGTTGGAGGTGGATGTCCTTAAGGATGGAGGGGGAAAAAGTTCTTTTTTAAATGGCACATTTACTAATTATAAAATGCTCTTATCTTTCTGCAGCCAAAGCCAAAATGAACATGTGCCTTGTACTAAGAAATCCCAGGATTGTCTCAACTTGTGCCAGCTGTTGAGGTTACGACACCTGCGCCAGGATTGCCAGCTCTGCCCACTGTCATCTGTTCCAACTGTTCCATCTGCACTGTTTGTACCAATTCTCCCATTTCTGCATCTGTACCTTCTGCAGAAACGTTCCCAACAACGCCAGCTGTGTCCTTGGTGCCAAATACACCAGATGTTCTATTTGTCCACCCTGGGCCAAATCAATGCAGTTTTGTGCTCATTAGTTTTAGCTGGTAGATTCTATTTTACAATTTTTCGAGATGTATTTAGATTGAATCCAGGCAAAAACCTCCTCACCACAACATTACATCTATCCATCCATCTTTGTACCCCAACTTTTTCTTCTGACTGCCGAATCGGTTGGTGTCGTTTTTTTGATCATGTTAAACCAGCTCGTGATAATCGACTTGATATTAATTGCGGTAGAGAATTTCCTACAGTATAAGACTGTCTATTGCAAAATCCATGGAACGCAGCAATCAACTGGCAAAGTAATTAAAAAAAGAATAAACTTTGTTCTGATAAACAAATTGAGCATGCTCAGAACTCAATATGGCGAGCCGATTAGAGTAATCTAGGGCATAATGTCCTATTAAGCTGCCTGTTTCCTGGTTTTTTTAATTGACAGAGTTATGCATGCAGATGAATGTTTATATCATATACTCTGGTTTTCTGTGTTCTGCTCTAGAGAGTATTAACCAAGGGTGCACTGAGTGGCAGGGGGGACCTACCACATTTCTACTTCCTGGTAGGACAAAGCAAGTCAGGGTCTACTTCTCCAGTTAGAACCTAGTTTCTCTCTTTCTTCCCAAATGTCACTTCCTCTGGTGCCAACACAAACCATTCTTATTCATGTGCTCTTCCAGCTTTAAAACTAAAAACAACAACAACAACAAAAACCCCTCATGTTCACAACCTCCATATTCTACATCACCACAAACCAAACAGCAATGCTTTTTCTTTTCTCATCTTCTTTTTAAGGAGCACCTATCCGTAATCTGCGGCTGGGCTGGGATTTAGCTCAGTTGGTAGAGCGCTGTGCTGCAGTCTCTGAGGACCCGAGATTCAATTCTCAGCACCGCAAAAATGGGACAAGGACCTGGCAATCCACTCTCACAGCAATCCCGAAACAGTCAGCCATCGAAAACCCTATGAGGGTCACTATGAGTCAGATACCGATAGCACCTAACAACAACAACAACATCCTTAATCTGCACATTCTTTCCTCTTGAATCATTTTCAAATGTAGAATATTTGTCATTTGAAAGTCAACGGTTTGCCAGGAATGCAAAGTCCAGAGGCCCTGAGGGTACCTCTTTTTTATGCACCCTGGATTATTTAACTTGGCTTTTCTGATGATGAAAAGTGGGCCCGTTTGCTAGCGCTTGAAAGTGTTAATGATGAAGTTCTTGATAATGGATAAATGTCAGCTTATAATTAAATCTGAAGATTTGCAATCAGTCTACACCTGTGATGAGATGCACCGAGATCGCGTTGCAACAGCTTGGTCAGATTTTCCAAATCCATAGAGAAAACATTACGCTTTCATGGTAAATCACCAAATTGCCCTGCAGCTGAAGAACTTTAGAGTTAAGGGTAAAGCTCCTGGGGGTGGCTCCTCTTCCCAGGGGAGGAGCCATATGCATGCCTCATACAATGGTCCCTTATACAATGGTCCACATACAAGGTCCTGGTGCATGCCAGTGTCTTTGCACAGGGAGAATGTTTTCCGTTCAACATCCTTCTCCTTTACCGGGCCAAGCTTTTCTTCTCAATATCCCCAGGCCTTCACGCCCCTGCTCAGGTTTTACCTGTTTCTGACCTTCTCACTCTGAATCTCCTCCAAACCATTGAACAAAGACAAGAGACTGAACACGTGTCAAATCTTTAAAATAATAGCTTCCTATCAAAATACGCCCGGCGCCTAGCTAGAAGGATCCAACCTGCGTCTGCTCACTCTACTTCTAGAAATGCCACAAACCTTTTTTTTTATCCTAATTCCCTCTGTTGCAAGATGCCAGGAAAGGAACATTCTTAATTAGGATTAAAATAGTTTGGTGACTTGTTGGGAGTGCACCCTGGACCTTCCTGGCACATTTTAATTAACGTAACTTCTGCTCCCTGCTGACAAAGATGGTTCCAATGGTGTTTTGGTCCAACATACTTACTGCCTTCCTTGCCGTGAGTCACTTGATCGCTCAGAGGAATCCACAGACTTCATGGTTTCATGGTTTTAGAATCGCCAGGTGGGCAGACACAGTTGAGAATACTTTCCGTCATCTGTCCGGCTTCTTGCACATAGTATCTTAACATGGCAATCTTGAGAACCCTTGGACTTGCAGATAAAGAATAGAAAACGTTAGGTTTTGAGATTCCAATGGCTGAGCAAAGAAAAGGACCCAAATGTTCTAGCAATTTGCTATTCTTACACTCCGCTTCTCCCTTAGAGAGCTGTTTCTCAGCACCATGGAGAAGACTATTCATTGTTCCCTGGCTATTTGGAGTAAGCAGCGAACCTCAGCCCTCTGGGGTCGCTTGAGTATTTTCCCAATCCCACCGGCCTCACTCTCAGATCTGGAAAGAAGCCAGAAACTCTGAGTCATTGATGCCTCTTTACTGGGCACGGTCGTAGACTCTGAACACCTTTCTCTAAGTCACGAGGATAGCAGCTGTATGATGAGGGTTCATTAAGATGACAGAAAAGGAGGTGACCATTGACTCGGAGGTGCCAAGCCCCAACTGGTGCTCCAGTTACTACTTTTGCCATTTTCTCATCTTTGCACTTATTTCTCCTTTGTGCTATTTTCAGGAAAATAGCTTGACTTGACTCACTCAGGTCCAAAGCTTGTACTTGATTCCTACACGGCAGCCTTCAACTCCAGGGTGGACGGATGTAGACAAGCCACCTGCATCTAGAATTCTCCTCCGTCCAAATGTAGAAGAGCTTGAGGGGGCAGGACAGGGGTGGATAGAAGACAGAGTAGGGCAAGGATAGAGAAATAATAAGTCACTGCGCCAAACCGATCAGATCCACGGGCAGAAGCGGTCTGAGTCGGTTAAATGAAAGAAGGAGATTAAGAATGAACGCCTGAACCACCACGTAGAAAGCAACCATAAAGACTCACTGATCCCACCAGAAAACAGACCCCCGAGAGGTTACGTGGTGCCTCCAAGCTCATCCAGCTCCCTCATGGCAAAATCAAGCCGAGAACCACCCAATCCATTTCTGCATCTCAGCTTCCTCATCGGGAAGATGGGATGGTAATAATAGCACCTGGCCCATAGAGCTGGGGCGAAGACTGAGTGAATGGACATAAACCACTAAGAATGGGCTCTATTACACAGCAAATATGGTGTTAGCCATCATCATCACTGTCATTGTCATTATTAGGATCTGAACCTGCCGGACTTTAACTTCTCTGGGATTGCGCTAACTGAATCTTGCAGATTCGAGCATCATTTTAAGTCACACGTTTATCCTGGGCTGTGGGATCATCTGATTTCCAGGCTTTTATTTTGGCCATTAGTATTATGGGAAAAGCATTCCCCATCAAACACACCCAATGTAGCCGCCATGGAAGGCTAGGTCGATAAACGGAGATGAGTAGTGTTCAGAATAGTCAAAAGTTCCAGCAATGGTGGAGTCAAGACAATGCATTGTGGCAAGGAGGGAACTCTGCCTGGAGCCCAGCCTTCATGAATGATAATAAATAAAAATTCATGATAGAAGAGGTAGACTATTTGGGATCTATAAGATCCCTTCAAATTTTAACATTTACAATAAAAAGATAACATAATATGTAATGCTTTCACTCCCCCATGTGTCTGTCAGTTTGTCATGCTGTGGGGGCTGGTGTGTTGCTGTGATGCTGAAAGCTATGCCTCCAGTATCTCAGATACCAGGAGAGCCATCCATGGTAGACAGGTTTCAGCTGAGCTTCCAGACTAAAACAGATGAGGGTGAAGGACCTGGTGGCGCATTCCTGAAACAATTAGCCATTGAAAACTCTAGGAATAGCAGAGAAGCACTGTTAGATATAGTGCCAGAAAATGAGCCCCCTAGGCTGGAAGGCATTCAAGAAATCATAGGGGAAGAGTAGTCCCCTCAAAGTAGAGTTGACCTTAACGTCAGGAATGGAGTAAAACCTCTGGGACCCATTTTGCTGCTGTAGCAAGCAGGGCTCAAAATGAGAAGAAACAGTGACTGCAACAACAGGCTCAAACATAAAAAGATCATGTGCATGGCACAGCTCTGGGTAGTGTTTCATTCTGCTGTACTTAGGGTCGCTGTGAGTCGGATCTGACTCAAAGGCATCTACCACACACACACAATGCTTTTACTAAAAAGACAAATGTCATGTTTAGTAGGTAAGCCACTGAGATTAGTTCAAACTAGTTCAAGCTGAAAGCAGAGAGTTGCCAAGACAGTAAAAAAGATGCCTTGGGAAAACATGAAGCAACCTCCCAGAAACAGCAGACTTCAAGTCAATGAACGCCGAAAATCAATGAGGCGAAAACCACGTACCCCTGAGAATGAACGAGGTAAAAGGAAATCGACTGCAAAATTGTATATTCCCTTTAGTACTCAACCAAATATACACTGAGTTCCCAGTCGCTCTATTGTACCTGCTGGCTCTGTGTACCAAGGAAGATGAGGAGAAAGGGTCCCAGTGCTTCACTGGTAAGAAGAGGACAGCAGAAAGCACTGGAATGTCTTGGGAAAGGTGGGCTGCTATATGAGTCAGGAGGCTCTGGGAGTCCATCTTACGGGCATTTTTCCCTTCTGCCTTCATGTGGGTGTTGTGCTCATCTGGAGTTTCCAGTTATTTGTGTCTTGCATTTATTAAAGACTGAGTCAAGTCAGAGTTAGAACAGTTTGCAGGACTGGGAATGTAGCTCAATGGTAGAGAACAAGTTTAGCATGTGCCCGGTCCTGGGTTGGACAGAGCCCAATAGAAGGAATCATTTCTTGATATATCTCTCTTTGTCTCTCTCTCTTTGTCCTTTGTCTCTCTGTGCGCTCTCTCTCTCTCTCTCTCTCTCTCTCTCTCTCTCTCTCTCTCTCTCTCTGTTTTAGGTATGTTTTTACTATGCTGCCAGGCTGGCCGCAAACCCCTGGGTCCCAGCAATCCTCCCACCTCAGCCTCCTGAGTAACTGAGACAACAGCTGTGACCACTGCACCTGACTGCAGCCAAGGAATCCTGAGCATGAGTAACTGAATGACTGTCAGTTTGGGGGTGAGAACAGGGGAGCCACTTTATCACCACCACTGCCACTGCCACCACCACCACCACCACCACCATCACCACCACCACCATCATCATCATTATCATCATCATTTTTGAGAAAATGTCTACTAATTATTCAAGTCTGTGTAACAATAATCTTTCCATCAATCATCTTTTAAGTAAAAGTGGTTACATAAAAAAAAAAAAAACCAGCTAGTTGAGCTAGCAACTCTAAAAATTGCACAAGTGTTTTTCCTAAAGATAACTACAGTGTTATGGTATGGAGCCGATATGCCTTATGCACTCTCCCTGACATAATTTGGATCTGGAATATCCTCCAAAGGCCCATGTGTTAGAAGCTTGATCCCCAGGCCATAGAGTTATTGGGAGGTGGTGGAACATTTAAGAGGAGGGGCCTACTAAAAGTTCTTATGTCATTGGGGGCATGCCCTCAGAGGGGATAGTGGGATCCTAGCTCCTTCCTCTTCCTGTCTCTTCTGTATCCTGACCAAGAGGTGAACAGGTTTGCTCCACTATGATGCTTCACTATGGGCCCAAACCAACAGGGCCAATTACTCATGCACTGGAATCTCTGAACCTGTGAGCCAAAGTAAACCTAGTCTCTCTGCAAGTTGATTGTCTCACATGTTTGTTATAGCAATGGAAAGTTGATGAACACACGACATTTTTATACAAAATATTTTTAACTCTGCTTCCAGGGTTGAGACTTAATAAAACTAATCATTGTTATTGCTTCATCAAGAACACTCATAAGCAAAACTGAAAATTTATCTATTTATATTTACAATGAGTGTGGTAAAGAATATAATCAACCTGAGTATAGTTTGATACCATTACTTAATACTTTGTTGAAATGCAAGTGGCTTTATCCACCATGGCTTTTACTTTACCGTGCAAAAATCAATACAGAAGTCACCTCTTCTCAAGGGAAATGTGTTCTAAGACCATCAGTGGATGCCTGAAACTACAGAAAATACTAAACCCTTACATATACCACATTTTTTCCCATGTATATGTCCCTGTGATAACATTTAATTTATAAATTGGGCATAGTAAAAGATTAACATCAATAATAAAATAGAACAATTATAATAATGTCCTATAATAAGGTATGTGAATTTGATCTGACTCTGAAAATATCTTATTGAACTATCCTTGCCCTTCTTGTGATAATGTGAGGTAAAACATGCCCATTGACTAGATGAAGCAGTGTGATAATACATGCCCCATTGGAACCTTGGCCTGTAGTAGGATGGATCTATTCTTTGCCTATAAGCTTAGGACAAAGATCTGTGGGTGAGGAGGGTGAGTGAGGCTGGGAGGGTTCACGCCACACAGGATGGCGGACATTTCATGCCCAGGAACAGTAAGTTCAGCCTCTGCCCTTCCTGGTGGGGTCCTTGGGTCACCTCTACTGCCCAGGGCCCAAGGAGAGCCTGATATCCAAATCACCCACTGGAACGCAGCAGTGGTGGGAAGTTACCATCTTACCATTTTTCACACCCTTCTTGGACACTGAAAAGATTAAGACAAGACCCTCATTCCTCCCACGCAGGCCCACACACCCTCTTTCTCTCCCACGCAGGGATGACACCCAACATCTGAATGGTCTAAGGCTACACTGACCTGCCCGGGGCACAGGCTGGCATGGGGCCTCCTGCCTGTAACCCCAGCTACTGGGGAGGCTCAGGCAGAAGGATCGCTTGAGCCCAGGAGGTTTGAGGTTGGCCTGGACACCACAGGAAGATCTTACCTCAAAAAAAAAAAAAGAAAGAAAGAAAAGAAAAAGAAAGAGGAAGGATCCGGGTTCACACCAGAGCTCTGAGTGGCTCTAAGTGATCAGCCTTCAAACTTGTCCCCTTCCGTGGGTTTAACAAAAATCCCCAAGGCCCAGATTAGGATCCGGGTCAACTCAGCGCTCTTGCCTGTGAAATGACCCTAATGTGCCTGCAAGGCCTGGCACCAGCCTCTGCTTTCATTCCCAACCAGGTCACCCAGAGGTCTGCAGCAGGGCGAGCCCATTATCCCATGGGGCTCGACCTGCTTTTTAATAAAAAACAAACACAGCCTTGGGGTTTTGGCCTCTTTTGCACGCCCCCCTCTCGCGCGTTCAGAAGCGGCCTCTGCCTTACAGCACCCCATACCCGCGGGAGTCGGGCGCGCCTTCCTGGGATCCGGGAGCACTGGCGCCTGCAGCGAAGCAGCTGCAGGGAGCGGGGCCCGGGCTGCGGTGCGGCTGGGGGGCTGGCGGGGCCCCTCGGGAATCTTCAAAGGCCAGGGAGATGCCAGCCCGGCCCCCGCGCCCCGCGGGATCGGCCGCTCGCCCCCCTCTATCCCGAGCCACAATCCCCTCTTTGTGCTTCTGGCGAGCGCCCGGGTCCAAAGCTGCCCAGGGACCCGGCTGCCCCGACGTCGTGGAGCGCGGGGCCGGGTGGCCGAGATTCCAGCGGCTCCTCGGCCGGCAGATTCCCTGGGCCCCAGTTCCCACACTCTGGGCCCGGGGGTGGCGGTGCATTCCGATGAGGGGAGGAACGCCCATCAGATCCCTTAAAGGAAAACTCTTCCGAGGCCCTTAAAAGTGAGGACTGACTGCTCAAACGAACACCAAAAACAAAAACAAACAAACAATAACCTAAAAAAAAAAAAAAAAGTAAAAAAAGTAAATTAAAAAAAAAAAGTTAAAAAACCCCTGAATCTACGCTGAGATCCCCCAGGGAAGAACTGGAATGAACTGGAATTAGCTCGCTCTTCCGGATGTACCTATTGCTCAAGATGCCAGGAATGGGTTCACAATTGCAGGGAAAAGAATAGAAAGGGGAGCTGGGATTGCATGTTCTACCCTTGGGAGGACTATAGGTCTGAAACATTCCATGGGGTGCTGCTTACATTCTGCTGGGTAAAGTTCTGAATATGAAAGGCCAAAGAGAAGGAAACAGAAAAAGAAGGATGGAGGGTGGAGGTTTGCCACCAGTCAAGAAAAATAACAAACCTTTCCTGAACACCATCTAGTGCCGGGTCTGGTTCTAAACTGCTCTGGTGCAAGATATTACTTTTGCCCATACAGCTCTCTGGGTCTACGAGGCATAATGTCATGATTCCCTTTTTGCAGCTGAGGACACCAGAGGACCTAAGCACTGCGAGCTGGTGATTGAAACCAGGGTCCTCGCCAGTGCTGGGCAGGTGTTCTTCCACAGCACTACACCCAACCCAGCACAGAGGTACCAATCAAACTCTCCACGGAATGGACAAGTTCCTCTGAGCACTGCTCCTTTTTCTCTTTGCAAAACCAGGCGAATGGGCAGGCCCATTGGAATGTACCTGGTTTTAGGTAAATTCTAACTCTACCCCTTGGACAAGTGTTTGACCTCTGAGATCCAGTTCATCTACCAAGAATGGGGACTTCATCACTGTTGACTTCTCAGGAATGTTGTGGAAATCAAATGTGTCGCTTGACTACATTCATTGCCAAATCGAAAGCACTGACCAAATACAATTCCACTTTGTCCTAGGCCATCCCTGGAGTGCAGGCCTTAACATACCTCCTGAGACGGGCAACATGGGCCCCACCACTCCTGAAAGAAACTTCTACATCTGCTGTTTGTTCTACAGACATTAGAAAAGCCTCCTTGTCCTTTAACAAAATTCTTTCTTCGGCATGTTGAATATACTACTGAATTTAGGTTGCTTCCCCCAGGTATTTCCTTGTAACTTAGAAGCAAATTACTAGGCAACATGTTGGTTCTATGGTTAATATCCTGGTCCAGGAGGGGGAAAAAGCCCTGTTTCTTTTTTAAGCATAGAGACTGAGCTAGGGAAGCCTCCAGCTGTTTCTTTGTTCACTGCCTAGGTCATGACCATGCAGTTACTGCCGTGAGGTTTTCTCACGCCCACACCTTCTTTGAAACTACATAAGGGGATGTCTAAGAAAATCAGTTAGGAAAGCTCAGCGGAAATCCTTCTGCAAAGGAAAAAAGGAAGGTGAAAAATTCTGCACAAAGCTGCCCTGGAAATACGGTGCAATGCAGTTGAAAGCAAGTGCTCACTTCCCTGGAAGGCTCCAGCCAAACTGCAAAACTCTGCCCCGCAGTGGAGAATGTGGGTGTGTTAGCTTTTGCATTACTGTCACCAGAATACCTGGAAGAGACAGCTTAAGGAAGAAAGGTTTGTTTGGCTCATGGTTTCAAAGGATTTTGGTCCGTAGGGGCAGAGAAGACATGGCTAAGAAGGCAGTACGAATGTGTGGTAGAGGAGAGCTCTTCACATCATAGTGGATCAGAAGCAGAGAGCTTACTTGAACCAGAGGTGGGCATCACTTCCAAAGGCCTGCTCCCAGTGACCTACTTCCCCCAGCTAGGTCCCACATCCCAAATGTTCAACAGCCTCCCATAATAGCCCCACCACCTGAGGATGTAGTGTTAAAATATAAGACTTTTGTTAGGTGTTGTCATGTTGGATCTGACTCATAGAAACCATATGTACAACAGAACAAAACACTAGCTGACACTGTGCCATGCACACAATCTCTGTATGTTTGACCCCATTGTTGCAGTCACTGTGTTTCTTCTCATTTTGAGCCATGCCTCATTAGCAAAAGGAGGGCCCAGGGGCTTTACTCCAGTGTTATCATTAAGGTCGACTCTATTTTGAGGAGGCAACTCTTCCTCAGTCATTTCTTGAATGTCTTCCAGCATGGGGGGCTCATTTTCCAGTACTATATTTCACAGTGCATCTCTGCTATTCCTAGGGTTTTCAATGGCTAATTGTTTCAGGAGTGAGCTGCCAGGTCCTTCTCCCTAGTCTGTCTTAGTCTGGAAGCTCAGCTGAAACCTGTCCACCTTGGTTGGCCCTGCTGGTATCTGTGACACTGGTGGCATTGCTTTTAGTATACAGCAACATTCCAGCCCCCACAGCATGACAAGCTGACAGACACATGGGAGCAATATGAGCCTTGCAGGACATTTTATACTATGACCATAACAGAGCACTTCTGGAAGAAACACCTTCTACATGGGCACTGGGGAATGGGCTCCAGTCACTGTGGATATCTGTCTTTGCACAGTAGGAAGCCTGCTCCTGGATTTATTATTAGTTAAGGTTGCTGCCTTGTTATAGTTTGTATTTGAAATGTCCCCCAAAGGCCTGTGTGTCAAGGGCTTGGTCATCAGCCTGTGGCACTATTGGGAGGAGGTGGGAATTGTAGTAGGACGGGACCTAATGGGAGGAAGTTACATTGCTAGGGGTGTGCCCCTGCAGGGGGTTATGGGACCTCACCTCCGTCCTTTCTGTCCTTGCTTCCTTGCTGCCATGAGGTGAACCGGTCTCCTCCACCGCTTGCTCCCGCCATGATGTACTGTGAGACCCACAGCAACAGGGTTCAGAGACCACGGACTGAAACCTCTGCAGCCAGGATCCAAAATAAACCTTTCCTCCTTCCAAGCTGTTTGTCTCAGGTGTTTTGTCACAGTGACGCAAAACAGACTGTGAGGACGCATGCTAGGACTCCAATTAAGGCTTCAGCGTCAGGGAAAACGTTCATCTTTTGGAAAAGTAGAATTGTTTTTTTTTTCCCCCTATGAAAATGTGCATTGTGAAACTGAGAATATTTTCTTTAATCTTACAATTCACTATATTTCCCACTTTGCTCTGGTAACCAGGCAACTTAGATCCAAATTTATCAGTTTCAGCATAAGTGTAAGATTTTATGACCCACGCACCCCCATACCATCTTGGATTGTGATCTTCCCTAGCCCTGACTCAGTATTTCCTCTGCCGTTACACAATATATATTTTAGATACTGTACCTCGTCCATTGTGGAACATCAGAGGACTCTAATAAACAAGTTTCTAAAACCCTCTAACTGGGACCCAAGCCTTAACAAACATCTAATGAATAGTTGTCTGGTGCTGTGAGCCAGGCTCTTCCATTTACTTGCAAAGAACTGACTTATAGGAATTCAATGAGAATTAATGACACAGCTGCTCCAGAGAACTTTAAGCTACTTCAGAAGCAGAGAATTTATTAATAAAGCCACTACGACTGAGAAGTTAGGACTCTTCTGAAGCCAAGTAATGGGGCATGTCTTGATAAGTATTGTCCTTCCCCAACCCCTTCGCTGCTCTGCGTCTTCCCACCTACCCCATCCCGGGGGCTTCCATTGCTTTATTTTCACAAAGTTGTTTCTGCTTTGTTTGCTCGATTTTTTTCCCCCAAGATAACTTACAAAACCGTCCCTTGGGGTCCTCATTCAGAACACCCAGTTGGCGAAGCAAAACCCCGATGATCAGACACGGTACTTGTGATTATTCTTATTTGCTATATCGAAGAGTTGACTTTTGTTTCCTCGCGGAGGACAGGAAAGCAAGCGCCACTGTCCAAATATTTTCCATCAAAGTGGCAGGAGACGAGACAGCACCAGGGCTGGTGCCACCTGAAGCTAAATTATCACTTAATATACATAGTGAGCAGCTGATGTCCAGAAGTGAGCATCGAGCGTCTTGCTAACATGATGAGCAGTGGCCATCTGTCCCCACAAAGCCAGGCAGCATGACCTTCAGTCCCGGACAGTGCCAGGATTGCTCTTTTCCATGAAGGATGAGTGAAAAAACATCTAATGGCTCGCTGTCATTGGCAATGACAAAAATCAAAGTTCCCGTCCCTATTCTTATTATATATTTTCTCCTAAAAAAATAGAAGAAAAATCAACAGGACCTGAGCAGCAAGTTAAAGCTCAGAGCTGTGTGATTCTATTTTCCTCGAAGGAAGATGTATGTATATAATTAATGTATACTCACAGAGCAGGGCAGAGCACATGCGTTGCACTAGACATTCTTTCATGTCTTATTAATTTAAACCACATGAAAATATCTAGCTGGAATGAAAGCCACAGATCGAGACCTCAGGCCACGAAGCCTCTACTGGCAGACACCAATCGTCCCTCTACACTCAGCGACTACCGTTGTTGGCATTGAGAAAGTACAAAATTGAAGTAGGTGAGAACGAGTCATTTGCAGAGATCTAACCTCCTCGGCTAAGGGTTTGTAATCTAGATCGGCTCATTAGATCCTTGTGCGAATGGAACGCGTTTTCCCATTTGTCTGTTGCACTGTTAACTGTGTCTGTCACATAGGGGATTGTTACCATCGAGAGGACAGAAAGGGGAGAAATGTAAGCGGCTGCTTCTCCATGGGAGCCCACCATTGGACAGAGAGTAAAACAGCCCTGCCCAGGCCCAGCAACATGACACATTGTAAAATGTTTCTCTAAGCCTAGGCAGCTCCCACAACATCCAGCAAGCATGGATGCAGCATATTATTTTTGGAAAGAATTCTATTTTCCCATAACATTTTACTTAGCTCTCTGGATTTTAATTTCTTTTTAAAATGTAAGCCATTTCCTAAGAACGTGGCTTAATGGGCCATTTAAAGAAATGGGAAACATTCTATAGCCCAGTTGGATAACTGATTGACAACAATTAATGGAATATTTCAAAACAGCTAGGAGAAAGGGTTTTGAATGTCCCCAACACAAAGAAATGACAAACGTCTAAGGTGATGGTTATGCTAATTACCCAGATCTGATCATTACACGTTGTAGACAAGTATTGAGCCTGCAGCCGTAGCACTGTGGCATCCGATCCTGTTAGATCTTGGAAGATAAGCAGGGTTGGGCCTGGTTAGTACTTGGATGGGAGACCACCTGCGAACACCAGGTGCTGCAGGCTTGGGAGAAGGTGTGATCTGGCCCCCAGGGGACAGGTGGCAAGGTCTGGCGACCCTTTTGGTGGTCCCACACTCCTGGTATCCCTTTGCTGCAGGCCTCTGGCCTGTCTTCTGAGCTCTAGGGTGTAACCAGGCCTTGCATGTCCTTGGACGCTTGTCCCTGGCAGTGTCAAGCTAAGGGAAAGCCATAGGCTTATCCCGGGCCAAGGCCTTGCTCTCGGGACTCAGCAGCACAGCTGCATTCCAGGGAGCCCAGCAAGCCCAGCACTCGCATTTATACAGCAGCACATACATCATCCTCAGGACCCAGTTTTGTCTGTAAATTAACATAGCAAATTACTCTTCTTTTGGTGCCGTTTTGTCCGTTTCAACACAGGCAACAACTTTACTGCTGACATCACAATAGCACCAGATCCCCTTGTGGTGCTGAGGGCAGGAAGTAAGGAGAGGTCCTAACTTCCAGTGAGAAAGAAGAGCCCCTCTCTCCTTCCCAAAGCACGGGTTCCCTTCGGTGCGTTCAGGCTCAAAACCCTTGGCTTGCTGTGTTCATCAGCTTTCCAGGACTTTAACAAACACCCAGGACAATCAATGTACAAAGAAAAAAGGATGACTTTGGTTTGCAGTTTGGGAGGTTTTAGTCCATGATCTGTTAACCCTGTTGCTTTGGGCCTGTGTCCAACCAATCACTGACAAGGAGAATAATAGCAGCAATGGCTTGGACCAATGGAGATTCACCCAGAAATAGGCGGGATCTCCCCTTTGAGTTCAAGGACACCGGTGAGTGAGTAGGAAACACAGCCAGCCTTACCACCCGAATGCACTGTTACCTCCAGGCTAAGACAGGTGAGAGCCCTGCTAATTTTATCCCCAATGCTGGGTGAAAAAAGCTATGCAGTGTAATGGCTATAGACAGCAATGGAGTCAAAAGAAGTCAACTTGGGGTTTCTACCAGAAAGTGACCATTAGAAAAGCTTGTTTCTGGCTGGGCGTGGTGGTGCACGCCTGTCGTCCCAGCAACTCAGGAGGGGGAGGCAGGAGGATCGCAAGTTCACAGTAAGAGGCAGCCTGTCTGCAAGTGAGCAAGATCCTGACTCAAGGGAGAAAATACAAAAGGGGCTGAGGGTGCAGCTCAGGGGTAGGGTGCTTGCCCCCAGTACCACCACCACAACAACAACCACAAAGAAAGGAAGGAAGGAAGGAAGGAAGAAAGAAAGAAAGAAAGAAAGAAAACAAAGAAAGAAACAAAGGAAGAAACAAACAAACAAAAAGAGAAGAGTTCATTTCTGCGATCCTTTTGGGTAGCCCTTTTCCCCATGTTCTGTGTCATTTCAGCTGGATGTACATTTAAGTAATGACTGAATTTTTCTTCTCAAAATGATGGGTGATCGCTCTTTACTGAACGTTTTAATTAAGCAATCCAAAAAGGTACAAGGAAGATGGTACCACACCTCCACAAATCCCACTGCCAGACCTAACCAGTGTTAGGTAACATTTGGTGGGTGTCGTAGCAGACATTGCTATGCCTATGGGATGGGTACAGAAATGGGCGGGCTAGATGGAGAGCAGTGATTTAATCACAATGATGTGGAACTTTTGCCTGGAATTATTAACAGAATTAACTTTAATTTTATTTGATTTTAATCAGGAAAAATAATTTGAAGTGAAACTGAATATATCACTGAATTTTAGACAAATATTTTTTAACCAACGGGCTGGGGTGTAGCTCAGTTGGCAGAGTGCTGCTCTGTGCTCCATGAGGCTCTGGGTTCCATCCCCAGCACCGCAAAAAGTGGGAGAAGGACCTGGCAGCCCACGCTGGAAACAATCTGCCATAGATGACCCTATGAATAGCAGAGAAGCACTGACATATTGCCAGGCACTGCACAGTGTCAGGCAATGATTCGCTCTGTTGTACACTGAGTCGCTATGAGTCAGACCTGACTCGATGGCACCCAACAACAACAACAGGCGGGAGTGGGAGGGGGAAATATAAATTTCGGTCAGGGTACCCCCTACGTGATCCTAAAGCACGGGCAAACAAGAACTCTGCGGCACCGCCAAGCCCCACTTCCTCCTGGACGCCTCACTTATCTGCTCTCCTAGGTGTGGGATTCTTGTTGCCCCTTAGCACCCAGGCACTGTGCCCATGTGCTTCCTCCCGTCTCCCCCTTTTCCCCCTCAGGACCCCTCCAAAGCAGAACGGCCATCATATTCACAGCACATTTTCCAAGCATAAGGCCCAGAATCTTTAATCAGTTGTACTTGGTTGTGGAGAGAATTGATAAATCACGAAAAATATGTTTTGGGGTTTTTTTGTTTGTTTTCTCTCTACTGGGCAGTTGAACCCAGGGCCTCACACATGCTAGACAGGTGCTCCACCACTCACTGCCCCCCAACTGCCCCTTTTCTATTCTGTAAGTCTCCCACAATTGTGCAGGCTGCCTCTGGCCTCGAATTCACAATCCTCCTGCCTCAGCCTCCCAAGGTGTTGGCATCACAGGCGTGCTCCAGGTCACCTGGCTGTTGGCTATTTTTTGAGGATAAAAAGGTTAAGACAGGTCTGGTCCTCTGTCCCTGAGGGTCTGCAGGAACCCTCCGTACTCCCAGTGGCTGCTCATCCACACCAACTCAGCACTGCCCCACTGCCCCACTGCCCCATCTATGCATTCTGGCTTCAGGCCCAACTCCTGAAGTGTTTATTTTCCCTTCCATTCGGAGTGAGGTTACCCTATCAGACTTCATCATCCGA
This sequence comes from Pedetes capensis, assembly GCA_007922755.1. NCBI lineage: Eukaryota > Metazoa > Chordata > Mammalia > Rodentia > Pedetidae > Pedetes > Pedetes capensis. The sequence continues at coordinate 407 of VMDO01020243.1, read as the reverse complement.
AGGCATTTAATTGCACAAAATTGCAGCCTTGAGATTCCAGGTTCTGGGAGGGAAGAAAAAAAAAAATCGGAGTGAAGTGTGGGAGAGAATTCCAGGTCCATTTTCACAGAAAACAAAACTTGTTATTTTCCGAGCATTAACTGTTAAATTAGACGTGTCTGGGCAATTCTGCATGAACAGCCTTCTGAAACCCTCACAATAACGCCAGGGCAAAGTAGCTGCGTAAAGAAAGAAGAAGAGAACAGGGGAGCGAGTGTGTAAACAAGAGCACCGTCCAAGGGCTGAATCGGCCCTGGGGGCGCTTCGGCGAGGCCCCGCGGCGGCACTGCCCAGCTGGCACGGAATAAAAGAGAGGCCACAGCGCTCCTTCCAAAAAAATAAAAGTGTGTGTGTGTGTGGGGGGGGGG
>VMDO01020242.1:0-37914 GCA_007922755.1 Pedetes capensis | reverse complement strand
AAAATGCACCTCATTGTGGAACCAAGACCCTCCAACTTAAAACTGTGTATTGGCCCTGATGTTGTAACTAAGTGGAATGAGAAGTGCACAATGAAAGGTTTCTCACATGGTAAATGTGTCAGCAATTATTATTACTTGTACTTTAAGTCAGCTGCCTACTTCTTTTCCCTTAAAATCTTGACTTGAATAGGGAATGTAGAAAGCCAGAACTGTTGTTATTACATTTAACAAATTGTTACATATGACCTCTTTCTGAGTGCTTTTTATGAGAATCATAAAATTTTCTCTAAGTAATATAATTTTGTTTGTTATTTATCACACAAGTCTGGGAGAAATGAAAAGCTTCAGACTCTAAGTGGGTAGTTAAGTGGATAGTTTATAGTCAGAATGAGGACAAAAAAGTAAGTAATGTAATTCAAGGGAGGTTTAAAAGGTAACATCAACAAAGGTAATTAGGAATTAATGATAAACCAGGGAGTACTATGAGCCCAGGAAGTTTCAGTGTTTCTGAGAATGGGAAAGGTGTATCATATATTACATGTGAGAGGATATTTTTCATTCTATGGAAGAACAACTATATTTTTATGATGTTTAAAAAAATACAAAACTTAGCTGGGAGTATTGGTGCACACCTGTAATCCCAGTGACTCTGGAGGTGGAGGCAGGAGGATAAAAAGTTCAAGGCCAGAGGATGTCCGTGCAATTTGATGAAAGTCTGACTCAAAATATAAAGTAATAAAACGGGATGAGGATGAATCTCACTGATAGAGTGATTGCAAACCATGCATGAGGCCCTCTGTTCAGTGCGCCAGTACAAAAACTAAACAAAACAAAAACCTCAAAGACAAAAAAAACCCTCACCTCTTTCTATTAGCGTAACTAGCATCCATAAAATTGTACAAATCATTACTGCAATTTGAATTTTCCATTTAACTATTAATGTACAGCAAGGTTATTTCAAATTTTAGACTACTATATATAGAGTTTTTACGAATATTCTTGTGCATGTTTTTGTTAAACATGCTGACTAGTGATAAAAGTATGAACATGTTCATTTTAGTAGAAGTTGACAGGGTGAAAATTCAACCTCTAATAGTTTATGGGCATTTCAGTTGCTCCACAATCTTTCTGATACTTAATATTATGTAACTTTTTAATTTTAGCTATTCTGGGTAGATATTGTTCTTGTTAGGTGCTGTTGAGTTCATATTTGACTCATAGTGACTCTACCTACAACAGGTGAAACATTATTGTAGTGCTTCTCTGCTATTCATAGGATTTTCAATGACGGATTGATTTTGGGGTTGCCCAGTCCTCCCAAGCCTATAGTTTCTGGTGTTCCCAGGCGGTCTCCCACCCAAGTACTAACCAGGCCCTACTCTACTTAGTTCTGACATCAGACAGGATTGGATGCCACAGTGCTACAGCTGCAGGTTTCTGGTAGATGTTGTTGTTGTTGTTAGGTGCTGTAGAGTCGTGTCCGACTCATAGCGACCCTCATAGGGTTTTCAATGGCTGACTGTTTTGGGATTGCCTCGGGAGTGGGTTGCCAGGTCCTGCTCCCATTTTTGCGGTGCTGGGAATTGAACTCGGGACCTCAGAGACTAAAGAGTGGCACTCTACCAAGTGAGCTGAATCCCAGCCCCTTCTGGTAGATAGTAGTATCATATTTTGGATTTAGTTGGTAGCTTCCTAATGATCCAATTAAGTTGATCACATGTTCATATGACTATTGGTCATTTGAATGCCTATCTTGTTTTGCAAAATGCTCACCCAGTCTTTTGTTTATTTTTGTGATATTTTGTTGACTTATTTTATTGATGTATAAGCATAGTTTTTATATACTGAATATAATTCAGTATATATTTTCAAGTCATTTAGTGGTGTTTTAATGAATAAACATTCTTAATGTAAACTTAAGTTGTCTTTTTTATGATTCATGTTTTAATGGTTCTATTTAAGATATTTTTGTCTTTTGAAAGTATATATCCTGACAATTTTTTTCCAACAGCTCTATAATTTCATCTTTCACATTTAGATTTGTAATCCATGTGAGATATTGACTTTGAGAAGCTATGGTATTTAATTATGCTAACTCCTACAAACTCCAATTCATAATGAAATACCATAAACTTTCATAAATTTGATCCTAGATCACCACTTGGTCAATATATCTGTTTGAGTCTAATCAGGAAAGAAATATCATACAATAATTTTATCAAGGAAAATTTAATAAAGGAATTATTAACTAGACAGAGGCTAGAATAGTAAGAAGTACATTGAACTCTATAAGAATAAGAGATATAATAACCACTTACCCTAGGATTGACATGCGTGCCCCCAAAAAACTTCACACATACATCATTCAAGACTGAGATCCAGAAATTATTACAGAATCATTACCCATACACCAGAGAATTGACTACAGTGGGTTCTGATAGGACTTAATGGAAATCCACTCTATAGGGCCTGGGAAAGTGTTCATAGAGATGTTTCACTGGAGGTGCTCGAATACAAAACTGTCCATGGGAAGGTGGAGAAAGTTACTGGTAGATGTTTGCTGTTATCCATTATGTACTGCAGACTCCTGATGTTAGAAAAGCTACCCACATTCAAGACTCTAAAGGGTCAAGCCACATGCATTGCAAGATTCTACCAAGAAAGTACATCACATCTAAGAAGCAAAACTTTCTTCCTGCAGTGTCTCCCCAGAAACTCTGTACTATGATAGCTTTAGTACTAGAAAAAAAAATAAAATAAAAAACAGGTTTTTTTTTTTTTAAATGGCTTATATCCATTTTTATGCAACTAGGAAAATGGGTTACTTTGGAACTGAGAAGTAGTAAATTGATAACTACAAGATCATTTTTAGCTCAAAAAATAGAGAGAAGGTAGATAAACACCAAAATTTTGTTGACAACTGTAATACCAAAGTTATGTAGCCATTCCTGTGACTCAGTTGAAGAGGTAGATTCCCACCTATGGCCCTCAGTGGATAATACCGTATTCTATTAATCTAGAAATGACCCAGATCTGCAGAAGGTGAATATGCAGTCCTTGGAGTCAGCCTTTGTTAGATCCTAAAAAGCCCATACCTGCCAGCATGTGACTCAATTCATTAGGATGTATCATGACTTATTAAAAACACTCAATTCCCAAGGTATCTGTCATAAAGATAAATGTAATAAATCATTGACTGATGTTAGTAACAGTTTTCTGCTTACAGTAAGGCAAGAAATTGAAATACTATTTAAAGAAAACAATCTGCTTGGCAAGTACCTATCTATGTTTAGGCACCTGGGATTTATATTTTTGAGCTCATGCTCAAACTGATGAATTTATTTGCTGTTTTGATATTATATTCTCTTATGCTTCATTCTGCCTTTGACAATTTCTTTTCTAATTCTTTATTCACAGTACAGAAATGTCAGCATTGCTCAATATAACTACCTTTGGGTCACTGATATTTTTTTAGAGCAAACATCTCCTTTTAAAAATTCTATCTATTTGTATGACTTCAACTCTCTTCTCTTCGTGAAATACATAGGTCTGTATCTCCAACCCTGATGTGAGTCTCAAGATGCCACAGTCATAAATTTCTAATGACTTGTAGTTATGTCTTAGTGCATTTCCAGCAACTCAGTTTTAACATAACCACAATTTTTTCCTAAATGTGTTCCCATCCAGAATTCAAAATTCTTATTAATACAGTCCACCATATAGTTATTCAGCTCAACATTTTCTACCCCATTCATGTCTAACATTCTATCTTCATCTTCTACCACTTCCTATCCCATAATATCCATTACATTTTCAAGTTTCCCAAGTTCTCTGTTTATACTTTCTTTTATCATATATTATGATCCCCATTACTTATACACTAAGAGCATAAGGGGATAAATAGTAAATAGTTTAGGGTCCAGATTTTTCTTTTATCTGATTCCTTATAGCAATATTTTGGTGACACTAAAGTTTTCACAGAAGCACATTGAAAAAATATGTACCTAAGAGAAACAGCCTACAGCCATAGCCCGGTGGCATCTGATCCCGTCAGATCTAGGAAGCTAGGCAGGATCGGGCCTGATTAGTACCTGGATGGGAGACCGCCTGGAACACCAGAAGCTGTAGGCTTGGGAGAAGGACCTGGCAACCCCCTCCCAAAAATCAATCTGCCATTGAAAACCCTATGAACGGCAGAGAAGCACTGACAATAGTGTTTCTCCTGTTGTACAGAGGGTCGCTATGAGTCGGATACCAACTCAACAGCACCTAACAACAACAACAACAAGAGAAACTTGATTCCCAGGAGGAAAAATGAGCTATTGAGGTCAAGCATAACTCAAGAATTCTATGAATGCCTGGGATCTTTTATTTACTTCTCTGTAAGTTGCTTCTTCAACTTATGTAAGAATTATTTATCTTTCTTTGTCAGAGGTGGAAACTGAAAGAAGGTTAAGTAACTTTACCAAACTATAAAAGTAATTCAATAATAGAATGTGTAAAGGAGTTCTAGAATCTCTGGTAAATTGTAAAAAGAAAATTGTTTAAATTTAGATGTGGTATTTTAGAAACTTTCAAATGAGTGCTCATACTTATCTTTTTATTCCATATAAGACTGATATAATATTAAAATAAAACTGTCATTGTCAATAAAATTACCAAGTTTTTAAAATTTTTGTTAGAAAATAAAAACGTCTTTATCATTTTTAGAAAATAGTACCCTGTCATGTATACGCCTGCAGCCATAGCCCTGTGGCATCTGATCCTGTCAGATCTCAGAAGCTAAGCAGGGTCGGGCCTGGTTAGTAGCTGGATGGGAGACTGTCTGGGAACACCAGAAGCTGTAGGCTTGGGAGAAGGACCTGGCAACCCCCTCCCAAAAATCAATCTGCCATTGAAAACCCTATGCACAGCAGAGAAGCACTGATAATAGTGTTTCCCTGTTGTACAGAGGGTCTCTATGAGTCGGATACCAACTCGACGGCACCTAACAACAACAACAACAACAACAAGTCATGTATACATTAATTATAACAATGTAAAAAGTGATGTGTATTTAATAACCTATTTGACCTCAGAAATTATTTTTCTACAAATATTAAGTTCATATTATTTGCTCTAAATGATATATCACTCTGTGAACACTATAAAGATACACAGTGGGTAAAGGTTTTAGAGTCTGTTTCCTTTGGAATTCTAGACTTACATCTTAATATCTGTATAAACTTGAGGGCATTACTTAATTCCCTTTCTCATCTATGGATTGGGAGTGATGATAGTACTTATTTCATTACGGTATTACTAATGTCAAATGAATGTAACCATTGTGAAGGAGTTAGAGTAGTATCTCACATGTACTCACTGTTCAGTAAATGATAATGACCATGAATAAGATGTATTCTAGAAAATAAAGATGATATAAGAAACCAGACTAATTGTGCCATAATCTGGTACTATCATATACTATCAGGGACACAATTAATTATGGTTTTGGACTTTTAGAAATTACTATAAGACAATGCTTTGAAGATTCCCCAATGTAGAAATAAAGGAGATGAAAAGTAATCATGGAGGGAAATGTGAGCAGGAAGCAGTTGGTAACTATATAAGCTAGTTTCAAACATGGTCAAGAGGAATCCACATATATACCAACCACCCTGGGATAGCTGAATTTTGTTTCCTGTTTATCATTTCACCTGTCTCTAGTCAGAAGTTCACTTTTCCTTTCTTTTTTGCTTTTTTTTTTTTGAGGTTGTTTTGTTTTGTTTGTTTTTCAGACAGGGTCTCACTGGGTAACCCAGGCTGACCTAGAACTCCCTATGAAGCCCAGGCTGGTCTCAAACTTGCCATCTACCTGCCTCATCCTCTAGAGTGCTGGGATTACAAGCATGCACCACCACACTTGGTGAAATTAAACTTTTTTTTTTGTCTTAGAAGGAACTACCGAGCCTAGTATTATTATATCAAAAGCAACTACTGAATAAAGAGACAGTTCTTGGAAGGCGAACTTGGATGGTTTATAAGTGTCCATGATTACAACTCTTTTGACATATGCGTAACTTATAATGATATATTTTTAAAAGGCATCACTAATTTAAAAGTACTAAGGAGAGTAAGGGCTGGGGTTTAGCTTAGTTGATAGAGTGTTGCTTTGTATTCTCTGAGGCAGTGGGTTCATCCCCTAGCACTGCAAAATGGGAGAAGGACCTGGAAGCACACTCCTGGAGCAATCCTAAAACAATCAACTATTGAAAACCCTATGAATAGCAGAGAAGCATTGACATAGAGCTGGGCATGGCATAGTGTCAGAGGTGTTTCGCCCTGTTGGGGTCTCTATGATTTGGGCCTGACTCAATGGCACCTAACAGCAGCAACAACAACAACAAAGAGAGTGAAGAATTGAGCCACCTTCTTTTCAGCTAATGGTGTGATTCCACTTTCCCCCAATATATTCCTACAATGTGAGTTGGTGGTCCTCACTGATGCAACAGGTTAGTCTTGGCTGTTTTTGTAGCCAATGATCTCTGAGTACATGAGAGGAAAAATGCAAGTTGAGTATCAGCACTCTCCAGTTGTCTGACATTCAGTGTCTGCCCTGTCATCCTTTCTTCTACCCACAAGTAGCATCTGTGGCTCAGAACCTGGAAAACAAGCAGTGAAGAATACTGTGTTATATCATATGGAAAACAAAAATTGGCTTTGTCTGAATATGAGTTTGTCACATATCTATATCACCATCCCTCCTTGTCATTTTCATGAAGAATGAATTTAAAGCAAAATAGATTTTCTTTATTTTAGAGCTAGATTAAAAACATCTACTCCATTCATTTCATGAGGGATTATTATAAAATGTAGGCTGTAACATTGTAACTGAAATAGCCAGAAAGACATCTGCAAGTTTTCCTGAGTTGAATAAACTAAAGGTGATTTCAGAAGTTTTATCATCATGGATTCTGAGACTATATTTTTCTTGGATGACTAATAGAAAAACAAATCCCATTCTGAATATCTGAAGTCATGGTATGCATAGAAAAATGAACCTTGCCACATAAGAGTCCATATGATGCCACACAAGAGTCCTCAAGTCAAAACTTGAGAAGTTTCAATGGAATGACTTGTCCATTTTCTGTTGTTTCTCCTAAATATTGGGGTCTGACATTTGACTCTGGTTTACTACCTTTATAGAAGCAAAGTAAGATCTATTGTTATGTTTTCCTCCTTTGCTTCTCTAATACAATAAGGACACTCTTCAAGTACCCTTAAAATTATTCCACACAAGAATTATGATTTTCTCTCCCTCGAAAATGCAAATAATCCTCAAATCAAATCAACTCAGTAAAAGACTCTGCCCTTTTGGCACTATCATTAAAGTTTCTGATCTTTAGGATGGCCCATATTCAAGACAATGGACACCTAGACAATTTATCAGAAGATATTTGGGACTCCCATAGAAACTGTTTACAGCCCTACCACCCAGCATCCAATCCTGTCTGACTTCAGAAGCTAACCAGGGTCATGCCTGGTTATCATTGGGTAGGAGACCTCATAGGAACAGTAGGTTCTATAGGCTATGGAGGAGAAGGATCCAGCAGCCCACTCCTGAAAGAATAAGCCATTGAAAATCCTGTGAATAGTAGTAAAGCCCTGACAGTAGTGCCAGGCATGGCACAGTGTCAGAGAGTGTTTCATTCTGTTGTACAAAGGGTCACTATGAGACAGATCTGACTCTACAGCACCTAACAACAACAATAAAGTTTGCCAAAAGGTAAAAGTGAGGTAATAGTTTCTTTAAGTAAACCTAAAGTTGCAAAATGTCAGAGCTAGAAGAATTACCCATATATTCTTGAATCTAATCCACACCTTTTCAGTAGTTTTGTTATTAGGTTCCTTGAGTCAAGTCTCACTCATAGTGACCCTATATACAACAGAAAGAACGTGGCACTATATCAGACAGTGCTTCTCTGCTATCCATGGGGTTTTCAATGGCTGATTATTCAGGGAGTGTGGGCTGCCAGGTCCTTCTCCTATTTTTGTGGTACTTGGAATCAAACCCAGGGCCTTAGAGAGCAAGGAGAAAGCACTCTATCAACTGAGCTAAACCATAGGCCTTCAACAGTTTTGTTGTTCTTGTTCTTGTTCTTGTTCTTGTCGTTATGTGTGGTGGAGTTAGGTCTGACTCATAGTGATCCTATGTACATGCAGATTAGAATCTCATGCAGATTTAATTCGAAGTCAAGAGCTGAAGGATTTGCCAGTCTTCTAAAACTGTTGAAAGAGGTGGATTAGATTTGAGAATACATGATATTTAAAATGAATCCTCATTTACCAGTGGACATTAAATAGATGCACATATTTGACTATGAATAAATAAGAATGTCCATTTTAACATGCAAAGCTAGTTTATACCAAATAGGCCTTCCTTATAGAAGAATATGGAGTTCCTTAATTTACATAAACATTTAATTAGGTGGGCATTAATTCATTAAATTAGACTAGCTCTTTAGTTCCTGAAGGGGTAGACCTGAGAGAATTACCTTCCCTCTACAAACAACTAGAAATATGAAAAAAAAAAAAATAAAAACACAAGAAACAATTTTCAGTCATTTGATAATAGGCAGCATAGCATTATGATCCTTGAAAGAAGGGATCCAAAGTTCATACTTTAGCCTTTCCATCTTTTGGTGGGACAATTTACAGACTGCAGTGTGATGAGAAAAACCCCAATCAGAACTCTACAAGTTTCCTTGAGTTGAAGAAGTTAAAATTGATATTCAATTGATATTTACAGCTATAAATATTTGGGCTAGAGTATCTGAGTGGAAGAAACTGCATAGAGCAAAAACTCCAAAAAATGTTCACAGTATTTTTGGCTAAATGCCAGTGAACATATGACCATATTAAAGCCCACAAATCCAGTCAAGAGAAACTTGAAGAAAGAACAATCCCTAGCTTAGTATAGAACTTTAGAGTTTACAAAGCCAGAAAGGAGAAAATCTGCTAAATACTTGAGGCACACAGGAAAGATCACAATATAGTCACAACTTAGGAGTTGGGCTAAAGTGGGCCTGGGCCTTAGAATAATGACAATAAATGGGCTCTCATTCTCCACCAAAAACTAAGTGAATGAATACATCCCCCAAAGCAAAAGGCAATTTAAAACTAACCGTACATGGCTGAAATCCTTGTCAGAATAAAGCTGCCATACTTTAGAGCACACAACAAAACCCAGCACGTGACAGTTTAGAATGAATGCTTTCCATCATACACCTAAAAATTACTAACTACACTAAACAGCCAGAAAATGCAATCCACCCCAGGAGAGCAATCCAACATGGAAAAATAAAAAGCAAAAGACACACAAACAGAAAACATAACAAAAGAAAACCTTAGAATGGTAACAATGATGGAAATTGAAAAGACTCTATAGTACCTATGAAATGGCAGTTTATGCTATGAAGTTTCTCTAAATGGAATTAATAGCAGATTAGACCTCATAGATGAAATAACTGATGAATTTATAGACATAGTGATGGAAAATACTAAAAATGCAGGACAAAGGTACAGTGGACAAAAGAAAAGGAAGAAAATCTCTGTGTCTTGTGGGATAATAACACATCTATAATTGAAGTATTAGAAAAGGCCAGCGGACAGAAAATGTATTTGAAGAAAATATATCTGAAAATGTTTCAAATTTGACCAAAACCATAAACCTAGAGATCCATGACAAAGTACAAACTACAAGTATAAAAATAAAGAAAAATACACCCACTCACATCCTAATAAGCTAGTTGAGAACAATTGATAAAACAGTCAAGGAAACACACACACACACAGACAATCAATCTAGATATACTGAAAAACAAAGATAAAAATTTCTATAATTTTAAATACTGAGAGGAGAGACAGGAGTGGTGGTGGAGGCTAGTAATTTCAGCAACTGAGGAGGCAAAGGCAGGAGAATCCCAAGATCAAGGCCAGAGGCAGCCTGTGTAATTTTGGCACTTTATTTTTCCTTAGTTTATTATAATGACAAATAATGATAAACAGTGAATCTAAAGAGACTCAATAGATCAGGCTAAATTTTAGCAAATTTGTTCAATTTTGACAGATATTTTCATTAAAATAAAGTATGTGAACGTTCAATATTAAAAATAATATTAGATGATTAAAATGTGATTTGTCCCTGTTAAAATGAGTCTCTGAATGTCCAACCTGTTCATAACTCTTATAAGTTGTTCTTTCCCTCTTCTGTAATTTTTCCTTATGAAATGTTTTATATCATACCACTGTAACTTGCTGTTTTATGCTAGTTTTTATATATTCTTAATTATTTTAAATAAACAATGTGTAAAATTTCCTCACCTTTGAAAGAACTAAGACTCATTATTGTGGTACTTTCTTATATTTACAATTTTAAATATTATTCTGTCCCTTATAGCCATCAAGGTATAATTTTTATTGTTTTGGGGAATCTTATTTATTATTTAAATCATATTTACAAATATCCTTTGATAACTTATACTTTTGACTTCCTAAAAGAAGCCCTAAATTAATAATGAAAAAAAGTCAAGATGTCTTTTACATTTTAACTATCTTTAAGAGTTCTAGGTATTTGGAAAAACAAACATTCTTCTGCATTATAAAAAAGAAAAATGCTAAAACATTACATATTTTATATGGTTTGTATTTCTTACTTAGCCCAGCATTGAAGAGGTTTCGAGAAAAGGGCAATAACATTAAAAAAAGAAATTCACCTTTTCTTAGATTTATTTTATTCAGGTACATTGTCACTATTGTGTATCAGAGGAACACAAGAGGAAGGCCCTGAATATTTGGTAGTAACCTTGTGTTCACAAAGTGTTTCTCATCCTTTATGAACAATACTAACAAAATCTTATAAACTAGTAATTTATTGCTCATGTAATATGGTAATTTTATTCCCTTCATTCTTGATATTTTTAGTATAATAGATCAGACATAGCCATCCATCTAGTCTTATCATCTATAGGTGCTTTCTGTTTTCTCATGCTTTGCAAAAGGCTCTGCGTAAAACTATAGGCTAGAAATTTCTTCTACCACAAAGGTCAGTCTCAGACCATCACGGATAGAAGAATGCTGGCTACTTCAAGGAATAACTGGTGGTACAGGTTTCTGAGCTGAGACCACATAGACAAATGTGAGGCAGAGGTAAGTGACTGAGTCAACATTCTCAGAGCTTATTTTTATTCAGCTATAAAAGATGTTGTGAAAACAGTCTACAGACCCAAGTTGTAATTGAACAAAAATCAATTAAATAAGTGACCTAACAATTAATTGTAATTTGATGTAATTCTGTTGAGATTATTTTGAAAGATTTGTTTATTTCCCTTGATAGATATTTAAGAAAGTCAGAAAGAATATTATTACTAATATTTTTCACTTTCGTTACCATAGCTACATAAGAAAACAAGCATCTGCCATCCATTTAAAAATCAGGATGTTGTTGTTAAGTGCCATTGAGTTGAATCTAACTCAGTGACCCCTATGCACAGCAAAATTAAACACGCCCAAACTCTGTACCAGGCACACAGTCTTTTATTATATTTGAGCCCATTGTTTCAGACACTGTGTCAGTCCATCTGCTCCAGGGTCTTCCTTTTTTTCCTTGACCTACCACTCTCCCAAACATGATGTCCTTCTCTAGGGATTAGTTCCTCCCAACGACATGTCAAAAATATGCCACATGCTGTCTGGCCATTCTTGCTTCCAAGGAGCATTCTGGTTGCACATCCTCTAGGACAGCTTTGCTGGTTCATTTTGCAGTCCATGATATATTCAATATTCATCTCCAGCATCATAATTCAAAAGCATCAATTCTTTTCCTGTCTCCCTTATTCAATGTCCAGCTTTCACAACCACATGATGTGATTAAAAATACCACAGCATTAGTCAGGTTCATCTTCATCCTTAATGTGACATCTTTACTTTTTAACTTTTTAAAGAGGTCTTTTGCAATAGCATTTCCCAACGCAATGCACCTTTTGATTTCTTGACTACTGTTTCAATGGGCATTGTAGCACCAAGTAAAGCAAAATCTTTTGCTTTAAATCAACCTTTTTTCCATTTATTATGAAGTTACATACTGACCCAGTTGTATTTTTGTTTTGTTGATGTTGATGTGCAGTCCATACTAAAGGCTGTGTTCTTTAATCTTCATCAGTAAGTGTTTTAAATCTTCTTTAGTTTCTACAAGCAAAGTTGTGTCATCTACATAATGAAGGTCGTTAATGGGTCTTCTTCCAATCCTGATGCCACATTCTTCTTCATAAAGTCCTGCTTCTAGGATTATTTGCTCAGCATAGAGTTTGAGGAGGTACAGTGAATGAATACAGCCCTTATGCACACCTTTCTTAACTTTAAACCAGGCAGTGTTTTCTTGCTCTGTTTCAAGGACTGTCTCCTGACCTATGTACAGATTCCTCATGAGTACAATTAAGTGCTCTGGCATTCCCATTCTTCACAATGTTATCCATAATTTGTTTTGATCCACACAATCAAATGCCTTTTCATAAACAATAAACACAGATAGACATCTTCCTGGTATTCTCTGCTTTCAGCTAATATCCATCTGACATCAGCAGTTATGTCCCTGGCTCCACACCTTCTGAGTCCAGCTTGGTTTTTGAGAAATTCCCTGTCTGTACACTGCTGCAGTTGCTTTTGAAGGATCTTTAGCAAAATTTTATGTGTGTGTGATATTAGTGATATTGTACAAAATTTCCATATTTGTTTGTATCCCCTTTCTTGGGTATAAGCACAAATATGAATCTCTTCCACTCAGTTGGCCAGGTAGCTGTTTTCCAAATCCCTTGGCATAAACAAGTGAGCTCCTTCAGTAGTTCATCTGTTTGTGGAAACATCTTAATTGGTATTACATCAGTTCCTGAAGTCAATTTTTTTACAATTTATTAAATCATTTGCACAGTGTTTGATTTTTTGGAGTGTCCTATTTAAGAATAATTTTATTTAATCTGATATAATAAGCACACCATTAAAGAGTAAGGGTTCAACTTTTTCCCTGATAAGGCAATGGTCTAGTAATAGCTCTATAATTAAAAATGTCCCCACCTTACAGGTAACACTTTAAGTCACTTCTTATCAGATAAGTGACTTAGTAGATTTTGGAGGGAGCACTTCAATAACATTTATTAATACTGTAGATAAAACTTATTGGAAATGCATTTGTATAGTTTGGTATCCAAAGTAGGGAATATAAGCAAATATTACTATTACTTCTACCTCTATTTGGGAGAAGGACCTGGCAACCCCCTCCCAAAAATCTATCTGCCATTGAAAACCCTATGAACGGCAGAGAAGCATTGACAATAGTGTTTCCCATGTTGTCCAGAGGGTCGCTATGAGTCGGATACCGACTCGACGGCACCTAACAACAACTACCTCTATTACTACTACTACTACGACTACGACTACGACTACGACTACGACTACGACTACGACTACTGCTACTGCTACTGCTTCTACTAATTCTCTGAATTGATAAAGAATAGTGAACAAACAATCCTAGGTTTCTTTAAAAATTTATTAATGAAAATTATCTTTTTCATGTGAGTTATTCAACACTATGACTTTTGATTTGCTGACCATAGTATAAGGTATGTCAATTAAAACATTCTGGTTCATGTATGTACATAAATCACTCCAAAGGCATGGTGTGAGCAGGCATTTTTGTGATAAGTGAAAATCTTTGGAAATGATTTGAATTCACTGTGAGTGTTCCATTATTAAGGGAAAAAAAAACTGAAACTTGAAAATAAATAAGGGGATGACTGTCATTTGGTGTCAGTGCCTAAAAAGTTGATCCAAATATTACCTAATTCTGTATAAGTATGTATCTTTGTTTTATTTATTGTTTACTGTTAACATATTTTATATCTCTGTAAGGTAAAGGCTGACTTTGAAAATAGCATGTCTACAGATTCTTGTCTGAGATAGTTAATGAATTGAGTCCTACAGATATGCAAATTATTTCTGTCCAAGAGAACGTATGTGAATACAGTTTCAGTTTTGTTTTATAGTACATTAATCATTCTTGTCCCTTTTTGCTTCCTTTTAGTGATGATACTGACTTCTTTTCCTCAACTTTTTGGAAAAAAACTTCATCATCTTGCTATTTCCTTCTTTGAAAAGTTGAATATATCTTTTCCATGTAAATACATCTTTGCCACTTAAAATTCAGTGTTGGTGCCCAAGATTTTGTTGGTTGATTTTGTGAAGTTCAGTACTTTAAACATCAATGTAAACTCCTGATACAGTTTAAAAATTTAATATATGTTTAACTAAACATGTAAAATGAAACCAAACATTGTTCAGACATCTTTAAAGAAAATTTTATATTTTGATATACTTATAGATAAAAATATGCATTTGCTAAACTTAATGCCTAATCAAGGATTAGTAATTTTTGTATCTCTCCAGTAGCTTTGGCATTGATAGAAGAAAAGGTTACCCTGAAATGTTATGGGCAGACTGAATAGGGAGCAAAACAAATCTCCAGGGATAACATAAGGATGCAAGTAAAATAAAGCTGGCCTTTGAGAAATTTTTGAGCTAATTTTGTTAATTTAACTAACAACCACCTTATATCATTAAACTTCTAATTCCTCATCCTTCATTCACCATATGGGCTTCTCTACCAAATGACCAGCCCTCTCTCTGTAGCAGTGAGAGTTACTATATCTACTTCCAAAGAAAATTCTCAATCATCATACATCACTCCAGTATGTGGTCTAATAACCTTAATTTTACACTCACTAGTGAAAGAGCTTTTCCAGGAATCACTCCAAATAATACAAATCAAGTAATCCAGAAGTGAGCAACTCAGAATGAGGCACAAAGGAGGTATAATAAAGATTCTGCTTGGCCTACTCCCTGCCAGAATTGCCCAGCTCTCACATGGTATTCTGGTTTTATCATTGAGACCAGCTGTTAACTACTGGACACAGAAAAAACTAATTATCAAAAATACACACCTGGTATTTTCTGAATATACTAAGCTATGTGAGCATGATTTTTACATGTAAATACAGGTAAAAAATATGCAACTTCAAAGGAATAAGAAAAGTACTGGTAGGCTCTAACCTAAGAAACGTCTACTGATAAACAAAACTTCCTATATTCCAAAAATACAAACATGAACTTTCCTTCCTCTCTTTCCTTGAACTGACAAACTAACCATCCTGGGTTCCAACAATGTGTTCACCCTGAGATTTAAATGTCTTCTTCTAGCCTCCTTTCCAATATCCCAATTTTTTCCCTCTCCCACATCTAGGATATGGTATACATTTTCTTTCTTCTTTCGGCGATCAAGAAGTCATTTTGCATATGCCTCTCCACTTATTCCTGTGTACTGATAATAGTAAGTTACAATCAATTTAAACTTTGGGTCTTTTGAAGTATTTTTTTTCCTTTCTCCCTGGGTACTGCCAAATTTTTCATTGATGTTCATTTTCATATTTGGGGATGCTCCCTGTTTGTTTTGTTTTGAATCCTTTTTCTTATCTTACTGCCATAGAGATATGCTGTAATTTAGGCTGGATGCACAGCACTGAATAGAAACTATGAAGATGGACACTAATATAGTTAATCATAACAATCCAGCCCTCACATTCTGTCAGTATCTATTTCATTCTAGAAAGAAAAAAAAAACACAGAAAAAAACCTCCTTTGGGGTCAGGGAGCATGTATTGCATTGTTTCTATATCTTACAGGCTTCCTAACTTGGAGATTGACACACACTAAACAAATACAAGGCATACAATCAATGAATAATTGATCGATTCTGGTGCTCTAATACACATCCATATTTGCTTCCGGGAAGTACTTTAGTTGTTCAAGGATCAAGTTCTAGAATGAATAATTAATCATTTATCAAATGCCTCCAAAAGTCAAGGTCAAATGTGATAGAAAGGATGAAAGCCATTAGGAGATTGTTGATATGCACAGTAATTTATTTCAGAAGTGTCAGTTTGCATTTGTTGGTGGTTAGTCTATGGGGCACTGCAGATTGCAGCTTTATCCAAAGATGCACTTTTCAACACCTCATAATGAAAGAATAGATAGGAATAAAACCACATACCCTATCATATGTGAAATCTTCCTTCTCTGACTTCCTGGAGAATCTTTTCTTGCTACTTACCTCCTTAAGGGGATTAAATATTTCCTATTTGTAGGAGTCTGCAGCCATAGCACCCAAGCGTCCAATCCTGATTCATCTCGGAAGCTAAGCAGGGTTGGCCTGGATAGTCCTTGGATGGGAGACCATCTGGGAATGCCAGGTGCTTTAGGCTAAGGAGAAGGACCCAGAAGCCCACTCCTGAAACAGTCAACCATTGAAAACCCTATGAATAGCAGAGGACTGACAGTAGTGCTTGTCATGGCACAGTGTAGGGGAGTGTTTCATCTATTCTACATAAGGTTGTTATAAGTAGGACCTGACTCAATGGCACCTAACAATAACAACAATTTGTAGCAGAGTCTGCTGGCTGCCTCCCACTATATTTTCTCTTCTTGCATGATGATAATAGGAATATTAGGTAAGTCCGGAGCTGGCCAGAATACACACCATTATCCACTCATCTTTTTATTGAGATATCTGTTGCCAGGTATGTCCCCATGACTGTTACATAAATGACATATGAATACATATAAAAGCTATCTATCTTTTGTTTTTGTGGTACAGGCGATTTGAAACTAGTCCCTCACACATGTTTTTGCAAGTGCTCTAACACTGAGCCGCATCTCTAGCCTATGTTTTACATTTTATTTTGAGACAGAGTCTCACTAAGTTACACGGGCTGCCTCCAACCTTGGACCTATGATCTTCCTGCCTCTGCCTCCTGAGTCTCTGGGATTATAGGTGTATGCCACCATCTCTGGCTTAAAATTTATACTTTCTAGGTTTTTTCTTAAGTGCAAGAGATAGTCTTCTCATTCCTTTCCCCTTTCTTCTGGCTGAAATGAAGACTTTACCATCTAGGAGAAGACTAGGAGAGAGGCACTATAGGAATAACAGAGCTATAAGATACAAGATTGGCCTCTAAATAAGTTTTTCTAACACAGCCTTATATCAGCTTTGCATTTAATATCTATGTTGTTATATAAAAAAATTAAAACTCTGTTTTGTGAAAGCATTTATCAGTGTGAGTGCCTCTTATAAGCAGACAGAGTTACACATGACTGATTACTGGACAAGTGGATTTTAGACCATCAAGATGTGTCTTGAATCCAAAGATCATATATGACAAATGAGAAGTGGATGTAGTAATTGATCCTAAACTTATCATTTACCATTTTCTGATGATGAGGTTATTTTGGAAAACAAAAGCATTTTGTCTGAGAGTTTCTCTCACTGAAATTAGTCAAAAACTAGCTCCTTCACAGTAAAATAAGTTTAAACTCTCTGTGGTATCATGAACAATGAAAACTTATAGCTCTTTTGAGAATAATGAAATAGACACTTATTTATTCATGAAGCATTTGTTGCTATAAATTTACATAAATTTCTTTTGCCCACACCTGATAAGCTCTTTGTTTTCATTTTGTTCAAAGATCTGATGATAGATGGTATTTTGTGGGGAGCCTGAGGAATCAGGCAGGAGTATCAAAAGCAATATCTGTAGTTCTAAGAATTGTACAACCTAATCAGCTAACCTGCACTTGCTAGATGCATGTTACTTCAGGGATTAAATCTACCCTCTCCTGTGTGCTGCTTAGTGGAATTATCATTCAAGGGAACTGAATGCTGGGAGAAGATAGTTCCACAATGGGGTCACCTGACTGAAAATGAATTCAGCCTATTTCTTCCTCTGTTCCAGTTGGCTGGTTTGCTCAGTTCGCTGCTTTCTAAGTCTGCCTAGAGAAAGAAAGGAAAAGTATTTCTGAATATAATTAAGGCTATTGCATGAAACCTATGAATATTTAAAAAAATTCTTGTTTCATATCATTTTAACATTTTTATTATTATTAATTTAGCCACCCTGACTTAAAAACAACTCTACAAGTCATTTCACTAACAGGCTAGATCGTAAATTTGTTTCTAATGTCTTTATGACCCCAGAAAGCAGAGATGAATTGAACTGGCTTAATTGGCTGAAACACCGTTGAAATGTAATGTAGGTGATTTAATCAGCCTATGGCACTAATGTAGTTAAGCACTTTGTCCACTAGAAAGCTACATGATTTTTCACTGAGGTTCTAAGTGGCTGCTTATTGCTATATGTAGGGCACTTTCTTTTGTAGTTTGCATGTGGCCTTATATGGTAAATTAAAGGGGAAAAAGTCTACAAAGTATACCTTTTAAAAGGGAAACAGTGGCAGTTTTTAAATCAACATTGTAGTACCAGGGAAAAATTCAATTGCATTTTATCCTGTGTTATAGAATACTTTCTGGGACAGCCTGCTTCAATTTCCTTCAGCCATCTGTTGGCATTGACCACAAGTTTAAGCTAAATATTATCTAATACAAAGGGGAGGAGGAAGGCAACAAATAAAAATTTAAAAATATCATCAATCATCTGTCTTACCTGACAGTGGGCTGGATATTTTTACTAGTAAGAGATGGCATATCATGGCGATTGGTAAAAATTATCTCTGCTCACACCCTTGCCACTTTATTTCCTTTCTCTGGCAGTTCTTAGTTTTGCCACCTTGGGTAAATGGCTTAATGGAGGAATATCATTAGGTTCTAGATTATATTCATAGCATATCTGAGCATTCATGTGTGCATCGAAGCAGCCTTACAGCTTTACTCTCATCACTGTGTGCATCCTTCTTGGTCCAGTCTCCACTCCTATCCAGCAGAAAGTGACCTGCTCCATCCATTATGATCCATCCCCTCCAAGGAGGTGCATCAAGAATATGACTTAGCTTTTCCAAGGTTCTTTTCTTGTTAAAACCCACTTGGGGAAATTGATTTAAATTTCCCCAAGTGAAAATTCAAATGCATTATCTCCCTTACTAATGAGAGTTTAGAAATAATCTAAACCAAAACATTTTTCTGGCCAGTATTGCATAAACCAATACAAGTTTTCTCTGGTTAATTGTATACATTAAACCAAAATACCCTTTAGTAGCTCTGTTTTATCTTTCATTTATGAAGACAGTCAATGATAACTATATTCTGTAGAAAAAATCTCATACATACACAATTTTACTTTGTTCTATCCTTGAAATTTTGGAAACTCTCAACAACATTTTAATAAATACCTAATGTACCCATGGATGGTAAATTTTTGAATGTGTTTTAAACTATCAGTGAAACCTAGAAAAACTAGAACTAATTAAATTGTCAAAATAACAAAAATGTTATTGTTATTCTGTATAAGCTAGTACTATTTTAAGTGATTAATTATGAAAATATTTGATCTTTTTTAAAGAAGTGAGATGACACATTCTAGCTAATAGAGGACAACAGTTTCTAAACAGTCTGCTACTTATTTTGAGAAGTCTACTGAATGTAACTCAGTAAAGACTCATCAAGCCAGAGTGATGTAATTACTTGGTCATGTCTATTCCAGGTGAGATATAGGGTACAATAGTGTGTGAGGAAGGTACACATGCTATGGGATGTAAGGTTGGGGGAGATGGTGGATAAAAAGAATGTAGAAAAACCAATGAAAAAATACAAATAAATTTTGTTGTGTTGTTAGGTGCTGTGGAGTCAGTGTCCTACTCATAGTGACCCTTTGTACAACAGCATTTTTAGTGCTCTTCCGCTATTCATAAGGTTTTCAATGGCTGATTGTTTTGGGGGGGAGTGACTCTTGGAGTCTGTCTCCCTAGCCTACAGCGCCTGGTATTCCCAGACAGTCTCCCATCCAAGTACTAACCAGGCTGGACACTACTTAGCTTCTGAGATCTGAAGAGATTGGATGCCACAGTGGTATGGCTGCAGGCTAAATAAATTTTAGGTTAATATTTTTGTAGGAAGGAGAGATAGATGAAGGCTAATTGAATAAGTGTCTTAGGCCAAGTGAACTATTGCACTTGATTTTTTTTTATCTCATTACTTCATGAACCATAGAGTTGGATTTATTTTACTTTTTAAAACTATTCATTCCATTTTGTAGATGTTAGTCACCTTTTTTGTTCCTTGCCAATAGAATTTTCATTCATTTATCATTCTTCTGGTAAATAGTCGTTTCCTGTGAATGCCACTTATGTAACGTAGCTGATAAAATTTACTGGGGATTTATTTTATGCCAGGAAAGTTGCTAAATGTTTCAGTGTATTATGGTAGAGACTCTTTACAATTGTGTAACTGAAGCACTATTAGAATTTCCATTTTTAGATGAGGAAACTGAAACCTTGAGAACTTGACTTGGAAATGTCACAGAGTTGGTAGGAAGAAGGACCTGGCAATCCACTCCCAAAACAATCCACCACTGAAAACCCTATGAAGAGCACAGAAGCACTGACAATAGTGCCAGGCATGGCACAGTATCTGGGACGGTTTCATTCTGTTGTATATAGGGTTGCTGTGAGTCAGACCAAACTCGATGGCACCTAACAACAACAACAATAACAATAACAGAGAGGGATTCAAATTCAGTAAGGCAGTTTTCTTGAATGTTCAAATTTTTTTTTTACCAGGTCAATTATTTATATATTCTCAATAATAAAGAGTCTACAGCCATAACATCCTGATGTCTGATCTTGTCAGATCTTGGAAGCCAAGCAGGGTTGAGCCTGGTTACTACTTGGATAGGAGACCATCTGGGAATACCAGCTGCTGTAGGCTTGGGAGAAGGACCTAGCAGCCCACTTCCCAATCAGCCATTAAAAACCCTGTGACTAGCATAGAAGCACTGACATATTGCAGGGTATGGCACAGTGTCAGGGAGTATTTCCATAGGGCTGCTAGGAATCAGACCTGATTTGATAGCTCCTAATAACAACAATAACAAGAAAGAGACTTTATTTTTATCTAGATAAATATTATAGAAACAGCCAAATGTGTGAAAATATTTTGGTGCTCTTTATGATGTTCCATATTTATTACCCCCTTCAGTTGATACATGTAGATTCAGCATGTGATTTTATACACACTAGCTTCAATTATTCATGGAAAATTGATACCTTAATCCAGTCTACAAACGCTTTTCTTTGACACAATGAAGAGATATTAATATTCTAGATTGAAGATAAACATTAAAATATTATTTTTAAATGATGAAAAAGCATAATAGAGCACAGACATACATATATTTGTACAAATAAAATATTGCAAAAGAGAACATCAAAGTTTACCAAAGACATTTATATGAGGAGCAAATTTTCTGTTTTGTAAATTGGCTAATGCTTCTAATAGATTTATGTTATTTTCTTAAATTACTTCTCAGATTGCTGAGAATGATATTATTTTATTGATGCTACAGGAATTAAACACCTATATTTCTGTGCAGAAATTAAAGGTTTTTCTTCTCTATTGAAATTAAGGGCTTTATTTTCATAGTGACTCAAAGAAATCTCTCTGAATATTACAATAGCTTTTAAAACAGTTTAATTCAACTCATTTCAAGAAACATTTAAAAAGTTTACACTGTTGCAAGCATTACCCAGTTCTTGAAAATAACCATGATTAGTAACTGATCTAAGGAAACTGCACTTTGTCCCCTTTAAAAACTTACATTAGAGTCATTGTGCACTGACCACACTTAGTGTGGTCTACACTTATTGTGAATGTATATTCCATGTCCACTTTGGATCCTAATTTCAATGTAGCTTTTGACAACAATTTCACCACAGTTCATCAGTCTTCTTTTATGACCTTTAAGGTCATTGTTAATTTCAAAATGTGGTGACACTGTAAAATAATTAATGAGAAGATTTTCATTTATTTTTTAATGTAATCAGTATCTAGATTTTTTAGTGCAAATATTAAAACCAATGCAGTAATACTCTACACTATATTTTGCTAAGCGTTATTGAAAATAGTTTAAAACTTCATAAATAAATGGCAACTGCCAAGTTTAGTTTTCACAATTTTTTTCTAAAAAAATGCTTCATTATGTCAACAAAGCAAAAAATTTAGTGTAATTGGATAGCCATTATACTTCTTTTCAAAGTAATTCCTGTTGATTTTTATATGAAACAGTTGACAAAAACAGTAATCCTTATACTTATTTGATTCCTTTGCTCATTAAGTTTATTTTCTTTTTGATGTAATGGATATTTCAAGAATAATCAAAACAAAATGTTAATGATAAGGATTTCATTAAATTGTATATTAATTAAAATTGAATGAAAGGAAATGAATTTGATATTATTTTTAAAATCCCTCTTTTAATTCAAATATATACATAGAATTAAAAGTAAAGTGTTAGAAGATTTAAGTTATACTTATAGATATTCTTAAGGAAGTACCCTATATTTATTTTTCTGAGAGAACATTAAATTTCACTCAAGGAAATAACTTCAATAGCTAAGTACCATTCTCTAATACATCTGAATCAAAAACTAAGGAAGTGTCAAGTTCTTTCTGGGGTTTCTCTTTCTCTGCATTGTGAATGGAGGTGAAGCAGAGCGGGGGTGCCCTGATGCTGCACCCATGGTGAGGATGTGGCCAGAGAACAGAGCATCACACATGGGATAAAAGAACAGGGGTTTATTCACAAAGGAGGGGAAAGGAATGGAGGATTAGGGAGAGGGGGAAAGGGTAGTTGGAGAAGGGAAGTGCTGAGCTGCTGTCTCTGCCGCTGGAGCAGAGACTGGAGTGTCTTTGCTCTTCTGTCTTACAGGCTTCGACATTTTGGAGGCCCTGCACTTGGCTCTCTGGGGCTTGCCTCTTGGAGTCTTGCCTCTAGAAGCAGTCAGGCTGTGCAGGATATCCGGCATTGTAGAGGTGGCAGGCAGTTTGAAGTAGGGTGAAGGCTGGTTGGAGGAAGACTGAAGGCTAAGCTAGGCAGGTGAGTAAATGGGCTGTGGGCTCTTAAGGAACTGCATAGACCCTGTGAGCTTCCCTTGGGTCATGTTCAGAAAGGCTGTTGAGCTCTGAGCTCTGAAGTTCATATGGACTGATAGCCAGCCAACCAGGGGAGCAGTGTTGGATCAGAAATGACCAATTGGGCACCAGGGGGGCATTAGATGGAATCATACCTTGTTAGAATATATTTTTCTAACAATATTTTCATAATTTTAATAGTTTCTTTTCACCAAATAGAATCACACTATTGTTTATTTTTGACAGTTACCCATATTTAGAATTAAAAACTTCTACTTTACTTTTTAATTAAAGCTATGAGAGTTTTCTTTCCTTCCTTTCTTCCTCCCTCCTTCCCTCCCTTCCCTTCCCATCCCCTTCCTTCCTTCCTTCCTTTCTTCCTTCCTTCCTTCCTTGTTCCCCCCTCCCTTTCTCCCTTTCTCTCTCTCTTTCTCCCCCCTCCTCTCTCCCTCTCTCTTTGCTGCAGGACTGTGGATTGTACACAGGGCCTCATATGTACTTTGCAAGCACTCTACCACTGAGATGCACACCCACTCTCTTTTTTGAAAAGTTTTTATCTTGAGACAATGTCTCTCTAAGTTATGCAGGCTGCCTCTGGCCTTGAACTTGCCATATTCCTGCCTCTACCTCCCAAGTTGCTGGGAGCACAGGCATGCACCACTGCCCAGTGTGAGTTTTCAATTTCTAATAAACTAATTCTTGCTTACAGAGAAAATATGGATAATATTTAGTATAAAATTAACATGCATGATTTCTATAATCTCCATTCTAAGAGGGAAGTTTAGCTAAAATTTCATATTTTATGTTATTGGCCTTGCTTTTATCTAATAATTATTTCATAAAGATGTTCATATTTTTCTTGAAGTTTTTACAGAACCAGTTTTAGGAACTACATAACTGAGGGGATGATACAACATAAATTACTCAACCATTTGACTCTTTGCATCTCACATATTGCTTCCAGTTGTTTATATACATCTTTTTGGACAAATGAATATTTTATGTTTGTGATTATTTTAAAAATATACTCTTAAGTAAAGATGTGATTCTAGAAACAGATCACAGATATGAGCACAGAAATGGGTCACAGGTTTGATTTTTAAAATGTATTTTAAATTTTGTTTTGCTAATACAGAGTACTCACAGTATTTTAGGGTGCCATCTTAACACTATATTTATCATTTTAAAAATCTCATCTCTTTTTATATGTGAAATCTGAAATCTCATTATTTCATTTGGATTTCTGTGATCACCAATTTAGCCACTGAATTATTATTTTAAGTTTTTGCTCAGTCTTCTGTGGAACTCTCTGTGTTTACTTTATCTTCATGTTATGCTCATTAAGATATTAGCTCTCTGTAATACTTGTTACAAATCCATTGCATAACAACAAAAAGAGTTCAATGGTTACATAGTAAAATCAGCCTTTTTCTTTCTGTCATTGGTTTCTTACTATCAATCCAATAGTCAAATATTCATCCATTTTTCTGTAGTTTCAGTATTGTATTTAGAATTAATGTAATTTTTATGCATATACTGAAAATCCAAAGTGACTTTTTTCATGAATATCCAAAATACAGCTTATATTAAAACCATTACAATTTAATGTGAATATTTTAAAGATCATAGCAGCAAGCAAAATGATCCTCCAATATAAAAGTTTATAAATATTTTAAACTTATTTGATATTATTTTACATATATGCATGGTCAGGAGAGTCTGAGTCATGCTCTAGTAACAAAGATCCTCCAAATGTTAATTGTTTAAAAGAACATGTGTACTTCTTATTTATGCTGTGATATCTAAATGTTGCTGAGGCATGCTTTCTTTGGGGGCAGTCATCATTCTTGAACCTCAGCTGAAGAGCAGAAAATATTTGGACAATTATAGAAGGAAACTTAAACAACTGATAGAGAAGACAGTGTATAAATGATGTACATGTGTGTTTAAATCTTTTGTTTGAAAGAGGTGCTTGTACATTCTTACTTTTTCTGGTTTGTTTTGATTTTATACTGAGGATTGAAGCCAAGGCCTGAATGCTAAGCATGCATTCTATCTTTGAGCTATACCCTAGTCCCATCAGTTATTTCCATATATTTACAAGTCAAATGATCTCACTTGACTTTAAGGTAATAAGGACAGTCAAGACTTATACACTCATAAGTATCCCGGAGAACTGGGAATATTACTTCAAGTAATTATAAAAAAAAACTACTAAAGTCTGGCATTGTTGTTACCCAATATTTAGTGTATTCTTTTTCCTACATGCTGAATCTGTTTACACCCTCTCCATGACATTTAATCCATAAGTACCATTTAGTTACTGAGTTGAAGTCAAAGTTCAAGAGCTTTAGTGTTGTCTAGAATTATTTTCTACCCACTCTGCATAGGATTCCTTCTGTATAGAAATCTATAATTAAAACAGATTAGATACCCTACAAATTCAAAAATAAATAATGGAACTAGGGCAGGTACAACCAAAATATGCACTTGAACTTGGAAAGAGGTTGTATCGTTGATCATAGCAATTTTAATATCTCACTGGATAATGTTGAGATGGGCCCTTACTTTGGTGGTTTTTGTTAGGTGCCTTCGAGTTGAGTCTGACTCATAGCAACCCTATATACAACAGAGGAAACACTGCCTGACACTTTGCCATGCTCAGCAGTATTGTCAGTGCTTCACTGCTATTCCTAAGGTTCTCAATGGCTGATTGTTTTGGGGGGAGTGAGTTGCCAGGTCCTTCTCCCAAGCCTACAGTACCTGGTGCTCTCAGGTGATCTCTCATCCAAGTACTAACCAGGCCTGACCCTGCTTAGCTTTGGGAATCTGACAGGATCTGATGCCACAGTGGTACAGCTGCAGGATTTGGTGGTGGATCACATTTCATAAATATGTCACAAATCTTTTTCATGAAAGGGACTGCTTAGTCTAGAATTTTCCTTGTTCCTTGACTCTGCCAACTGAGAGACACTCCATTTTGCACTGCTTTACTGTTCATACAGGATGGACATTAAAGAATAATTTTTCCTTGAGGTAAGCAGTTTTTTCAATCTGGTTTGGTACTATTGAAGATTCAAAGTCTTTTGAATTACCAAGAAGATACATACATTCATAGTTATAGTTTGTGGATTATTTATTTTTGCAGTTCTATTAAATCTTACATGTCTATTTTATTCCATTGATCTCCATGTGCTAAAAGCTAAATCCCAAACTTTTTCTAGACAGAATTTTAGATTTGCTGTATTTATTGCTTTCTTTACTCCCATGTCTTTTATTGCAACTTATTTGAGATAGCTTGACTTTACGAAATGTAGACTGTGCCTATTTCCTAGATACTTCTTAACTGGAAGGATTTAATGAGTGCCACAATCATAATTTTGCCTTTGTTTTGAGAAATCTTACCTATTTGTAAAATTAAACAATGGACTTGATAATAATAGTACTGATTTGTCACAAGGTTGAATTTTAAAGGGCCTTGAATCTTTGGTAATTTTTCAATAATATCATTTATCATCTAGAGGTAAGGAATGTTTGCTCCTTGTAACCATGCAAATGTCCAAAATTCTGCATTATATTTTCCTTTATTACTACTTTTAAATCAGACTCATTGGGGCTTAGACTGTTTCCTTTTTAATACTACATTACCCAAATACAGGCCTATCAGTGGACCCATAGAATCAGCATTCTACCCCTATAGCTACAAATTCTTTTGTCATGTGGTTCCTTCCCAAGTTAGTAGAACCAATAATTTACTGAATCCTTGCCACTGTAGAATATGGATCACTTGAATTCCATCTTGTAATATCTGCTTCTTCCCTGACTTTCAATTGACCACTAAGACAATGTTCATTTCTTATGCTTTGTTGTGTTAGTATTCTATTAGTGGGATCAGTCAAAGGAGTTTAGGTTATGCTGTAGCAACAAACAATCCCCAACAAAGGTTTATTTATTGCTTGTGTCCTGTGCACATTTTGGGTTGGCTGAATATCCATTCTATTCCAGGCCTTTGTGCAGAACTCACAATGATGGAGGTGCCATATCAGAACCACTGCAAGGCAGTGTGGCAGAAGGGAGGAAACTTTGGAAAATCTCCCTCTGGCTCTCTAAACCTCAGTCTGAAAGTGGTACACATAATTTTTCCTCATGACTCATTGACAGAAACAAGTCAGAGAGTCATATTTAACTTCAAAGCATTAGAAAAGGAAAATTCTACTATGTACTAAAAAAAAAAAAAAACTTGAATGAGTACCAAAATAACCATTTAAATGATTACTAGCTTAAATTATTTATACAACTTGTTATTGTATTTTATTTACTCCTATCCTTTAATATTAAAGGCTGAGAAATTGATACAATATACAGGAAAAATTAAAATGAATTTGTGTGTGATGAAATTGTGAGCAATTTAATGTCTCAAGGTAGAACATTTAGAGCATGTTTTACAGTGTCTTTCTGACCCAGGAGCTGTTAGATATTCAAATATAAGTAAAATCTGTTGATTTTGATTTCCTTAATTTGTGCAGATTTTCACCTGTTTTGAAATAGTGACCATGAATATTAAAGGAATACTGCATAAGAGATAGAGAACAATACCTTAATAAGTGTTTAGGTCTCAAGAAATATATATTGCACATTCACCAGCTCTTTGCTGATTTTTGTGGCACCATGCTGTTTATCAGTCTTTTAAGTAACCTACTGGAAAGTCTCATAATATAAGCCAAATAATTGTATTCTCACAGTTTATGACAGTCATCTTATATTTGCAGTTATGTCCTGCACCCAGCTGTGCCACTCCTCGAGAAAGACAAAAGGACACAATTACAGTCTTAAAAAATCCTTACACTCAAGTGCTTATCTCTGGATGACAAATTAGAAAAATGAAGAATAGTTAAGACATGTTTCCCATTTTGTTATCTTACATGGGAACAGCATCCAATGAAATCATTTGATATATTCTCTTAAAGAGGGTACAAGTGACCTTTTGCAACTGTGTCCTCAAGTGCCACAACCCTAGTCAGTAAAACTTTTTATTGCTTATTCTGATGCACGAGTGCATTGAGGCTCTGTGTCCAGGATTATTTAGTATTATTTCCATATGTTCCTCGGAACATAGTTTAATGGGCATTATGATATACAGTTAAGTAGTCTAGATGACACCTGATAGTAATCTTTGAGTCAATAAAGGGAGCAGCATTTTACAAAAAGAATGAGAAAACTGTAGCTGTAAGAGCAAGAAAAAGAATATTATAAAAGATTTAAAAGCAAGGTATAGGTTTCCTGATCCAGAAGCCATTCACTGTAGCAATAAAATCTCCTCTCAACTCCATTGTAAAGATTTGTCTATGGACTATTGTGTAGCAATTTGTTTAGTCAAATGACATAGCATTATCATTTAAGAATCCTTTTCCAAGATTATGTTTCTTGAATATTGCAAAATAAGTAAAATTTTAAAATGAATATTAATAGTGCAGAGTAAAAGTTTCTCTGCCATATTGTTATTTTTCATATGGAACTTTTTCTTTATTGACCACAGAATTAAGGAGATAATAACCATCATTAAAGCATGCTAATTAACATGACTATTCATGTTGTTTTTTACTCTGAACATCTTTTCCAGATGTCCAGATTTAGTGCTTAGATACTTTTCATCCAGATTTAGTGCCTAGATATTTTTTCCCAGATTTACTGCCTAGATACTTTTATAATTCTCTTAATTAAGACCAAGAGAAAATTCCAAAGTATATTTTTCACCTAGTACTTGACTGATATATTAAAGTTTCTTTTTCATATTTTATTTATAAAATGCTTGTTGTTGTAGTGTTCTTTATATTCTTTATTATTTACAGACCTATGTTAATATAAACATATTGATTGCAGGACCCATAATATGTGAAAATATTTTTTGAAATTAAGCTAATGAATAATAGTATTCTATAGCAACTCAACTAATGGAAAACTTGCCATTGTGTTAGTTAGTGGTTGTTGCTATAGCAGAAAAATGAACTGAAACAAATTTAAGGAGGAAGAAGATTTACTAAGAGCTCACAATTAGAACATCTGTCCATTATGGTAGCGGAAGGAGGCAAGGCCCATCACAGATGACCTTACATCTTTGTGAGCAAGAAGCAGAGAGAGAGAAAGAGAGCCACTGGCCTGGATGAAAACCTATAAAGGCCCGCCCTCAGTGATTCACATCTGCCAATCTAGATTCACCTCTCAAGCTTTCAAAACTGCCACAACAGAACCACCAGCTGGAGAGCAAAAGGCATGACCCTTGGGGAATAATGTAAGTCCAGATCATTTGTTTGTTGTTGTTAGGTGCTGTCTAGTCCTGTCTAACTCATAGCGACCTTCACAGGGTCTTCAATGGCTGATTGTTTCAGGATTGCCTCTGGAGGGGATTGCCATGTACTTCTTCCATTTTTGTCGTGCTGAAAATTGAACCTGGGACCTCAGAGACTGCAGATCGGCATTCTACCAACTGAGCTAAATCCCAGCCCATTCAAAATAGCAGCTATTTAAGAGCTGGAATATGGATAGGACTTGGTGTTTGGTGTAAAACTGATTACCAAATAAGGAAGTAGGACTTAAAAATAGCAATAAAAATAAAACACCTCAAATGACCAAAACCACTAAAAGTCTTACAAAACAGTCACCCAATTGTAACTGGAGTCTTAGGTTACAGTTTTGGTGAGCTGAATCTTGAGAAAATATACCCTTCAGGTGTTAGCCACTTGTAATGAACCAATCCCAGAGGAAGAGAACTGAAAAACGGGTCATATGCAGCTATGCAAATCACATTTAATGAGTCCCTCCCTTTCTTTCCATTTTGGTCCTGCATTGGCTGCTTTTAACCATCATTTGGTAAGGCAGAGGAATAAATATTTGGACTCTTGGCCCTGAAGTATGATTCCTAGTAAGTACTCCACAATGTTTGCACTTGCTCTTCTTTTCCTTGTCATTTTGGGGCACTTTTGAGCCATTTGACTTCTTTTTAATGAATTTTGACTTCTACCATTTGTCTGATGAAGTTTTGATTAACTCTGGTTGTAAAGTGGACAGAAAAACTAGGGTGTTTGAGAATCCTATTGTGTTTTGCAGAAGAATAAAAATGAATAACTCTATCTTGGTGCCTCTTTCTGACTAGTCTATTTATAATTACAACATATGACTAAAAAGATGATTTATCTAAGAGTGCACTCTGAATTAATGTAATTGTTTTATGTGTCATTTTGTCAGTCTGGCTGTTAGTCAGTGTCTGTAATAATATGACTTGACAAAGTGTAAAGATCTGATGACTATAGCAACAGTCTTATTAGATGTATGTTTGTAGAGGGACCCTGGACTACAAAGAAAAGAGACAAATGCTCCTCTGGTGTACTTTGGGGAAGTGACTAGGGTCTGAACAGAGGTACTAAGGGTGACTGTCCCCGTGATGCACAGTGGCCTTGTAGGTAATCACATAAGAAGAATATAGTACATTCTTGGATCAGAAGGAATTTCAGCAGCTCATCTGGAAGGTAAACATGAGAGTGTGATCATCTTGCACTTTGATCTACTTCACACCCCTTGGTTTTGGGGCTTTCTGAGTCATATAGAAGGAGACATCTGGACCATTGGTGATTCTCTAGGAAGGAAATCACATTAAGCAGAATACCTTATTTACTTAAAACACTTCCTTACAATTGACTCTTGCCTCATCCACCAAGAGGTATCTTGACCAAAATGACACCTAAAATAGCATTGGGCAAAACATAATCTGCCCTTGAAAATAACTAAGTAGGGTACCTTCAGTGGCATTTATGCATTTTTAACTCATCTTGTGCATAATTAAATTGATATTCTTGGTGTGCCTAATTTAAAACTTTTTTATACAATATGCATGTATATGTGAACATCTTTAAAATAACTCTTAGTCTTCAATTATGATTTTAATATATAGAGGTTTTTGCATCTCTAATTGGTTGTTTCTCTCTCTCTCTCTCTCTCTCTCTCTCTCTCTCATCTCTTCTTCTTCTGTTGACATTTCTAAAATCACCAGTTATTTAGGGTTGTTTTCTCAGTCAGTCCTAACTGAAATGTAAGTATTCAATATGTGAAACTAAAGGAAAAAAATATTATTAGGTGGTCCTTTTAAAAGGTAGCTATTGCTATGTGAGCCTGCAGCCATAGCCCTGGGGCATCCGATCTCATCAGATCTCTGAAGCTAAGCAGGGTCAAGCCTGGTTAGTACTTGGATGGGAGACTGCCTGGGAACACCAGGTGCTGTAGGCTTGTGAGACCAACTGGCAACCCACTCCCAAAAATCAATCTGACATTGAAAACCCTATGAACAACAGAAAAACATTGATAATAGTGTTTTGCCTATTGTGCGTAGGGTCTCTATGAGTCATATGCCGACTAGATGGCACCTAACAACAACATTACTATGTGAAACTGCTTGACTTGAAACTTATGTAAAACTTACAATTAACATCTTAAAGATTAGCCACATGACATTTGAGTCATTTGTAAGAACATAAAAATTCAAAAATATCAATTGCTAAATATCAGTTTGAATACTCTTGAATTCTTGAAGTGTATAAGTAAAATAACATATTTGGGTCTATTAAGTGTGTCTTTATGCATTCTTGATGTATATATAACAGCTGGTTTCTTCCTGGATCTTTGCTACAATATAAGATTACCAAGATTTATTTTATTTTATTGAGAAAAAGAATACCTTTGCCTAAGTTTAAAAAATTACAAAAATAATTTCAAAATGTATATTTCAAAAAAAGAAGACAGAAAAGAATAAGCAAATAGATTAAAGAGATATAAAAAGGATATAGATATGGGATATATTTTGGGAAACAATGATAAAGAGAAAAGAAAATCTTTTGGATGAAGAAAGTTTTGTAAAATAAGATTTCGTCTTAAAACTAATGTTCCAAAGTATAAAAACAAAAATACGGACAAAACCTCAAATGGCTCAAATAAGTTGCAGGAAATATCAAAGTCATAAAAGGTATATAAAAGTTAGAGCATATAAAAACTTATGCCCCATGCTTATAATCCCCGCGACTTGGGAGGCGAAGGCAAAAGGATCGCAAGTTCCAGACCAGACAGAGGCAGTCTTCATAACTTAGGAAGACCCTGTCTCAAAAAAAAAAAAAAAAAAAAAAAAAAACTTAGTGAGACTCTGTCTAAAAAAATGGGCTGGGGTGCCGCTCAGTGGTCCAGCTCTTGCAGCGCATGCAAGTGCGGAGGCTCTGGGTTCAACCCCCAGTACCACACACACAAAAAAATGTATGTGAGATTAAGTTGTCTATAACCGAAATGTTATCTAAAGGATTTTATAAGTTCAAAACTTAGTGCTCTGATGTAAAACTAGAACCCAATGATTTATGTTTAAAGTAGCAAGGCTTTCTTAAAGTATTGATCTACTCATTAACATTTACTAAAATACTGGAGTAAAGAACAACTATTTTATGTTTCATCAAGATAATTGTGTGTATTTTCTGCTGATTTAGTCAGGCTTTGACTTCTTAGGAAACTGAGTCTTAACCAAGTCAAGGTTCAGTTAAATATCTCTTTATGTTAAAGTCTTTCAAACAACCACTTCATCACTCTGGTTAAATATTTTTGTTATGGGCCATCTAGTCAAGTCTGACTCATAGCAACCCTATGTACAACCTAAGAATGAAATACTGCCCAAACTGCTATGCACACAATCTTTTTATGTTGCAGCCCATTGTTGTAGCCAATATGTTTCTTCTCACTGTGAATTGTGCGAACTCAGCACATGGAGGTCCCAGGGACTTTACTCCATTCTTGTCATTGGGATCAACACTACTTTGAGGAGAGAACTCTTCCCCACTCGTTTCTTGAGTGACTTCCAGTCTGGGAGGCTCATTTTCTGGCATTATATTTGACAGTGCTTCTCTCTCTTCTCTTGTTCTTGATCTGGCATAACATGAGCTTATGTGCCAGGGGCCCTGCAGCTTATAGCACCATACCTGCCCTGCTGCCATTATGGACTGTGATCCTCTAACCTTGAGACAGCATTAAGTATTTCCACCCATAAATTTATTTCAATTGGTTTCTCAGCCACAGTAATGCACAAGCTGACTAATAAATAATGTACTTAAAAAGTGATTTTTTAAATACAGCATACATTGCATCTGGACCTTCAACATATAAAATGGCCAATACAACTTTTATTATTTCTGCTATTTGTATTCAGTAGCATTCAGTTGGGAAAAAATATCCTGCCTTTTGGGCTGTCCTGCTCTTTAAACCCTGGAACATGGTGTAGATCTGTTAGCTTTAATTAAATAAGATTTTTGTTATGTTATATATAAGATGCACTTGTACAGGAAATAAGTCTATTTGTTGTCACCCTCACAGTCTCCTAAACTTGTAAGAGGTCAGGTGCTATAGACCTGTTAAAAGGCATAGCCACATAATTGTAGTTGCCCTACTGAGCCAACATTCTATATTTTGTGTCAAAAGTAAAGCTAAGTTAATATATAAAGGACTTCTATGTAGTTGTGATGCTAATTATTACTAGTTTCTTTGTGTGTTAAATATATTTATGCTCCTCCAGTGTATAAGACTTATAAAATGTAAAGCTTAGGAAACTACTTCATCAAGCTGGTGCCCTCCAAACTAAAATTGCCTAGTAGTAATAGCCTTTTACAGGCTTATGTTTATGCATTCCTAATTGTATTATGACCATGATTTTAAGCAAAAACAATTATATGTGCCCAAATAATGTGTTCCCCAAGCAGTGCCACTCTCATTATTAAAAGACATTGGTCACCTAAGGAGTATAGTGTGTATGTGTACATTTTACTTTACTTTAATAAGACATTTTATTCATTCTTAAAAGACAAAATTATATTGAGATTTATTTGTATATATAAGTAACCTGTTACTGATAAGATTTATATTTTATATTTTTATTCCATTATTATGATATATAATATATTATATATGATATGTAAATAGTTCTTTACACTCCAAGAAAAACCAAAATGTATTTTTGGAGAAAAAACAATAAGATCTTGATGGTCTTGATATAACATTGTAAATAATAATTATTATAAAATTCTATATAAAATAAAAATAGCCTCATGCCAATGGCTAAACTTTCCTCACAATCCTAAAACCTTTTCTTAGCCACAATTTTGACACTTCTCTAAAGGATTCACAACCAAGCTCATGAAAAATGACTCAAATAATTGCTTATTTTCTGAGTACATTATTTTTTCTTTAAATATTTATAATAAATTAGAATTACTATAGAAAGTTTATGTCTTGATTCAAGTTTATTGTGGATACTGAATCTTTTGTTCTTATTTGTACTATTTTGCATTTTTCTTGTAGAACTTTGTAACTATTGCCTGTTGCCTCCTACCCAAATCTAACTCCAAAAAAATAAAAAAAATCTGAGCAGATAAAGGTCAATTCGAGATTATCTCTTATATGACTTTGAGAATCAAAGCCAAGCACAAGTCTCACATCTGATTCCAAATATTGGTCAATTATTGAAAGCAATCAATTGATATACTTGGCAGGAAGGAAATCACAGAATGGTGTTGCAAAGTCCCAGAATGGAGTGGTAGAATTTCAGCATTGTCAGAAGTGCTAGATTTAGAGAGGGAATTGAGGTGTTCAGGGTTGGAGAGGAGCCATCAGTATAGCATGCTGAACTGCTATTGGGGGTCCTTGACACCTGTTTTTTAAGTTTGAGGCTTAGATACCAGTCTTAGTTGCCTGGTTACCAGTTTGAGTGACATATGTGAGTCTCTTTGGGGGATAGGTAGGTTACCAGCTTGAATGCCATATCTGACTTTCCCAGCCTTTTGATTCAGGCCTTGGGTGTTCTGAGTTAAAATCTTCTGGGGTATTGTCAGTTCTTAGTTCTCAGAATTTCACAAGATGGATGTGCTTAATAATTTTTAAAATGGCTGAACTTAGCTCAATACACATACCCAACATGTAATCTCAACACTGAGGCTGAAGGAGGAGGATCATGAGTTCAAGCCCAGCCTGGGGTACATAGCAAGTTTGAGGGCAACATGGGTAACATAATGAGACTCTGTCTTAAATAACCAAAGAATAAATTAAAATAAAATAAAATGGTAAAACAAAATAAAATCACTAGGGCCAGCCCTCACAAAAGTTACTAAAATCAAGTAGTCTATACTCATGGAATGATTAAAGAAAGGCACTCTACATTATTTATGTAATTGAATGTCTTCTGACTTTGGCTCCATCTTGTATTCTGGTTTATAATGATATTTCTATTTATAGGCATAAATGTCTATCTCTTTTCACTTATATGAATCAGCCATTATAGCTTATCCTCTTTTGTGTATCAGTTTATCACCTGAGCAGGAATGCTGCAAAGCACTTTAATTCCTTCAAGAATGAGAAATGTTCACATGCAAGGGGGTAGCTTTAATTGTTGTTGGGTGCCGTCAAGTCTATGCTGACTCATAGCAACAGTCAGAGGGTTTTCGGTGGCTGATTTTTTAGGGATTGCTTCTGGAGTGGATTGCCACATCCTTCTCCCATGGTGATAATAATATGCACTTAGAAATTACTTCTGCTGAAAAGCACTGACTCCTCACCTAGGCCAACAAGGTAACAAAAGGAAGATAAAAGCCTGGTACCTCTGCCTTCATTTTGTATCTGATTCTTTTACTTGGAGTCAGATGCCTGTTTGTCTGTGCACATAGGCATATTAATCATTCAAGAAGTCATTATGAAGATATATTACCTAACCAATCTCATTCCCTTTCCAGGCTGAGGCACGAAAATAAGATTACCTAAGGCATTTTAATGAAAGCTTTTCAATATTCTGTTTTAGAACCTTGCAAAGTCACCTAAAACTTTCTACTCACTGTCCTAAACCTGTAGTCATGTGGATTCCAAGAACACTAGAACCTCACATACAGATCACCCAAAGATGATATCAACCCCAAGCCAAAGCAATCATTTCATTTTATGGGGACCAGATTATTCTCTCCAGTGATAAGGACTTTTCTGGGGCCGTCTTTCAGAACAAGAACTAAGATAATGATCAGCCAGACCACAGTTTGAGAAAGACTGACTAATTTTGCATACCTCTCACCCTCTACCCCAATTTTTCCTCTATTTATACTTATAGCTTATTTCAATATCCTGGAGATGGGCTGAAATGTTTAATCTCCATCTTCCCAAAATGGTCATTTGAATTAAAATCCTTTCCTGCCTCTTCATGGTTACTTTTGTTTTTCTTTGGGGCACCTTGGCATGTTGGAATGCCAGAGACAGACCTCTGGCCTAGGACTCCAGTTACAGAATGACTTAAATTAGAAAGATTTTTGAAACCAAATATTAATGAGGATATAGAGTAATCAGAATTCTAACATAATTGTCAGAAAATAAAAAGCTAATTGAGAAAGTGTTTTGGTAGTTTCCTATAAAGCTAAAGATATACCTAACAGAAATGCCTATCTTCAGTATTTATTCAAGAAAAACATGTCTCTCTCTCTCTCTCTCTCTCTCTCTCTCTCTCTCTCTCCCCCCAAATAACACACACACACACACACACACACACACACACACACACTCACACACACATGCATAAAAAACAAAAGTTTCTAAAGTAACTTTACAATATTCTGAAACTATAAACAGCCAAGATGTTTATAAAGAGTTGAAAGGATAAACTGTAGTATATTAATAAAACCCCACATGTCTGCCAGCTTATCATGCTGATGGGACTTGCATGTTGCTGAGATGCTAAAAGCTATGCCACAGATAGTTTAGATACCAGCAGGGCCAATCATGGTGGTCAGGTTTCAGCTGACCTTCCATACTAAGACAGACAAGAGAGAAGGACCTGGCAGCCCACTCCCAAACAATTAACCATTAGAAATCCTATGAATAGCAGAGAAGCACAGTCAAATACAGTGCAAGAAAATGAGCCCCCCTAGGCTGGAAGGCATTTAAGGAACAATTGGGGAAGTTTTACCCCCTCAAAGTAGAGTCCATCTTAATGACCAGACTGAAGTTATGCCCTTGGGACCCTGTTTTGCTAATGTGGCATAACTCAAAATGAGAAGAAATGCAGTGGCTGCAACAATGGGATCAAGCATAAAAACATCATGGAAATGGAATAGTGTTGGGTAGTGTTTAATTCTGCTGTACATAGGGTTGTTATAACTTGGATCTGATTACATAGCACTCAACAACACAACATATATTAATAAAAAACAGTACCGCTCCACTTCTTACTTAATAATATTACTGATACATTTGTCCATATTATGGGTTGTGGTTTAGCTCAGTAGGTAGAGTGCTGCTTTGCACTTTCTGAGGAGCTAGGTTCAATTCCCAGCACTACAAAAGCAGCAGAAGGACATGGCAATCCACAAAACAATCCTGAAGCAATTTCTAAACAATCAGCCATTGAAACCCCACTTGGGTCACTATGAGTGGGACCCTACTTGATGGCACCTAACAACAACAGCAGCAACAACAACTGATACATTTGTTAATATTATGAATCTCAGTATTGTGCCAAGTAAAAAAAGCCTTATACATAAGCATATATATTGTTAAGATTCCTTTCACTAGAGGAGTAAAAACTAATCTATGATGTGATAGAAAACAAACAGAACAATGGCTGCTACCAGGTTTGTGATGGGGGTATGGATCTTCTGAAGTAGAATAAGCAGAATTCCTCAAGTGATATTAATGTTTTACATATTGATAAGAAATATACATATATTTATCAAAACTTATTAAAAGTATCCTTTGTTATTGTTGTTGTTAGGTGCTATCAAGTCAGTATCTCACTCATAGCGACCCTACCTATAACAGGTGACTCAGTATTGTTACTGCTTCCCTGCTATTCATAGGGTTTTCAATGGCAG